>VMDO01026317.1:11663-27002 GCA_007922755.1 Pedetes capensis | reverse complement strand
CACATCTATGCATAAATATATGTGTCAGGGGTAGGAGTGTGAATAGAGTCTAAAAAAGAATGCATGTATTACATGTTTATATACAGATAAGTAAAATTAGTTTCAGATGTCTTAATCATGTTAATTAACTGTATCTAATAGATTTCACTAATCCTGACACACAAAAAATATTTCATTTCACATGGGTCTAATATAACTAGAAAGGATCATTATTTTTGTAGGAAATCATAAAGGAATTTTAATTCTTATTATAAAGCAGTGAAATTTTAGTTACTTGTCAGTATTTCAAATATCAACCCAACTTAACTCACCAACTATTTTTATAGATCCTTGGATATTGAAACTTTAGTAACTTCTTATAAGCTTATCTGCAAGTAGAAGTACAGCATTTATTTTCAAGTGTAACAAAGAAATTAAAACATAAGTTCTACTTTTAACACATGTGCAACATACTACAAAAACTTTTTAATCTTTCATGACAGAAACTGAAACATTTCTGATTTCAAAACAGTAGTAGGTAGGTAAAGAAAGCTTTTGTGCTACTTTGTTATAATCTATGACTCTTGTATAGCTGGGATGGTATTTATTATTTTTTCTCTCTTACTTTTCTAAAGGCCAATCGTTAGCAGATTTTATTTGTGCTTAGGGCTTTATAGTAATAAAATATCTTTGGCTGATGCCCCTTCTGACATTTATGACATGCCAAGTCAAACTAGATTTTATTAAAGCTTTTATGCTCACTGCTTTTAGTTTAATAATTTGCTCTATTTTTGTAATTTCGATATTTACCAAAGACACCTATTCAGTTACATTTTGTGATCCATATCTAAACTGTTCCATTTCATTTCTAAGATTTGACTTTCTGTATTTTGTGATCTAGACTCAGATGACAAATCAGAAGAACTGGTGCCAGGCTCACTAGGATTTTCAATTTTGTGTAATTTTGACAGACCAGAATTACTTTCTGTTATTCTGAAAATGCTCAGCCATTCAGCCTCCTAGGGACTTTGCCAAAGAACAACCACCACTTTGCAGTTTTCTGATCTTGTAACCACAGGAAAATAACCCTGACACAACAAGAATGTGCTATTATTGTTTGTGATTTTGACATAATTCCTGCAAAAGGAATATTCCTTTTCTCTTTCTGTCTCTCTCTCTCTTTCTCTTTCTCTCTCCCTCATCTCTGAATTATATTATACTTGGTACGCAACTAAAGTTACATGCTAAATATTTAAAACAAAATGCCACACAAACCTAGCACAACTTTCTCTAAATAATATAGTTTGGTAATAATTGTATTAAGCATTCACAAGTTTCTTTCTAATTCTGGATTTTTCTGTTTCTGTTGAAGGAATCCATGTATCCAAGTAAAACTCACAGTAGTAACCGTGACTTCCCTTTCCTTCACAGAAACATTTTAAATCATCTTGATCTTACCTAAAACCATCCTTAAATCCCCACGATTAGAGAACATGAGTTCTGCTCAATTAATTATACTATATATGATGTAGGTATGTGGATATAAGGACAAATTGTAGATTTTTGCAAAACACAGCAGGTATGGATACAAATTTTTTCATTTATTACCAGTATGATAAAAATAAATTTACTGTAGTTCAATGAAGATAAGTTTCCATATTTATTTATTCATGTAGCATACATTTATTTAATAGCTTACTGTGCACTAGAACCATGCATTATTCTGGAGCATCCAATGAAGAACAAATAGATAATATTTTTGCTTTCATGTATCTTGCAAATAAAAGAGAAATATTATTGACTAATCCTACCAAATTACATAATAGGGACACTGAAATTTAGGTGTAGGATATAACACATCATATTCAGATTAATTTACATGTTGGAAGATGTAGTTAAATTAAGACTGAGAGGATTAAATGGTAGTAGTTAGCCAAATATAAAAACATATAAACACATGTCCATGGCATTCTTTTCTGGAGTTTCAGTAACCTACAATTAACGATGGCCAGAGTTATTGAATGGAACATTCAAGAAATAAACATATGATAATTTCCAAACCCATCACTATTCTAAGTAGCAGGATGAAAGTTCACCATCCCACTCTGCCCTCTCTATGATATGAATTTTCCCTTTGTTCCATTTATCCATGTATATGTTACCATCAATTGTACATTTAGTACCAATCTTCATTACCAAAACAGCTGTCATAATATTGCAGCACTTCTTTTCAAGTAAAGTTTGTTTTAGTTAATCATGATCTCAAAACACAAAAGTAGTGATGCTGGCAAATCCGATGTGCCAAAAGGAAACTATAAAGTGCTTCATTTAACTGAAAAGATGAAAGTTCTCACTTTATAAAGAAAAAAAAATCATATTCTGAGATTGCCAAGATCTATAGTATAAGGTACTTTGAGAGATGAAAATATCACATTTACATACTTGTATTAAAATATTTGTTTTAATGGTTCTATTTCAATATCACTTAATTGTCATCTCTTAGTGTGTGTAATTTTATAAAAGAAGTGCTATCTTAGTTATTCATATATAGGAAAAAATATAATATGAATAAGGTTTGGTTCTCTCTGAGATTTCCGGCATTTATAGTTGGTCTTGTAACATGTCAATTATAAATAAGGGAGGGCTACCATATTGAAAAAATGTAAGTTATGAAAGTGTACATCATATTTGTTGTTGTTCTTGTTAGGTGCCATTTAGTCATGTCCAAATCATAGTGACTCTATGTACAACAGGAGGAACAATATTGCTAGTGCTGCTCTGCTATTCATAGGCTTTTCAATGGCTGGTTGTTTTTTGGGGAGTGGAGTTTTGAGTCCTTCTCCCAAGCTTACAGCGTACCTGGTGCTCCCATGTAGTTTCCCATCCAAGTACTAATCAAGTCTGACCATGCTTAGATTCAGGATAGGAAGTAACAGTGGTAAAGCTGCAGGCTCATTATATTTATTACTGTAATAATGATTTTAGTTAGGATGACTAAAAATTTGGGGAACTAAATTGTTCAGAGATCATTTGGTGCTCTGAATTGTGAAAATTAGGTTGAAGAATAATGAAATTCTTGTTTCATTTGATTTCTTCACAATTTTTTGATAATGACTCTGAAATCTTTTCTGTATATTTGATATATTTGCGTGTGTTAATGATTCATTTCACAATCCTAATTCTCTTGAATTTCAGTAACACAATTAATTTTTTAAAATCTATCATCTGTTTTGAGTTATACAAATTTCAACTGCAATTTTATAAGTTTTAACTAATCTCTTCTGATCCATATTAAAAAACTCAGAACTCTATCATTAGTTATAAATATTGTAATCCCTTAACTATGATCCTATTTCATAAACATTGTGGCACATGTACAAAATTACATAGACACATGCAGCTCCCAAAATTTTATTTCTGAACACTACGATCTTAGTATAATTCAGGAATATTTATATCGCTTTTAGATGTCAGCTGGGATTAAATTAAAGAGCAGCAAAGATATAAAGTAACTCTCAGATAAAATCAAGTGTGTGGGTAGATTTGTGAGTGAGAATGTTCTCTTCTAGTTGGTGAATGCATTTAATTTATGTGATTTGCAATTTTTATATACAATAATTAATGATCTGTTTATATAAATATATATAAGCTTATTTTAAAAAGCAAATGAAAAATTCTAACAAAGTCAGTTTTACTTTTCAATGTTTTTTTCTTTTTTCTTCTTAAAAGCATGGATAAAGAGAGAAATATTATCTCTTTCCTTTTGCTCATGCAATTAACAAGGAAGATGCAATGCCTACATATCTGTAGAGTGCTGAACCATCAGTATTTTTTTCTTTTATGCAGGATCAATTACATAAACCAGCATAATCTAAGCGCCAACAGAATTAACTAGTCTTCAAAAGTTATACATTTCACTAAAGAGAGTAGTGGATTAAGTACGGAACTGCTCTGGCCTTCATCCTGGATTTGTCACTCTTGCTATTTCTGTGATCCAGGTCAAATCACAAGGCATGCAACTTGAACATTCACAGCTATTGAAAGGACCTGCTTTTATAGAAGCTTTGTACATGAACATGTTAAAGTCAAGATAAGTGAAAGTCACTCATAATGTTTGCAGCATAATATTTAACGTGAAACTAATTCTTCTTAAAGAAGTTATTTATAGTATATTGTCTATATTTAGATGATCTCAAATAATAAGAATACTTACTAAATATCAAGAAGTGAGTCTACAACTTACTTCATTGTGAAATATATTAACATTATTACAAAAATAAATAAGCTTTGTGTATTATTTTAATAGATGAAAAGTAATTTTGATTGCTAGTAATTGTTGCCATATATTAGGTTAATAGTTTATATATGAGGTACCATATTTTCCTGTTCTTTAAAAAGAAAAATTAGAAGCACTCACATAATTTTCCCTCTGGTCTCAAACATGACAAATTATAACTTCTTTTATAAAGGGAATAATTGAAATCCAATATTTTCTGATTCAAGAAGCTACGATATAGGCATTTCAAAAAATTACTAATTTCTGTTGGACTAAGGTGGACAGAATTTGTTCCTTCTCCACAGAAACATGTTATTCATTTTCACGCTTTTCTTAAGCTGTTGTTGTTGTTGTTGTTAGGTGCTGTCTAGTCAAGTCCAACTCAATGATCCTCACATGGTTTTCAATAGCTAATTATTTCAGGATTGTTTTGGGAGAAGGTTGCCAGGTCCTTCACCAATTTTTGTCATGCTGAGAATCTAACTCATGGCCTCAGAGAGTGCAGAGCAGCATTCTACCAACCGAGCTAAACTGTAGTCACATAAATATCAGTATATATTTGCAAAGTCTAGCCATTACATAATTTAATAATTGTACATATTTTTCATGTTTCTTGTATACCTTCATGTTTTGATAATAAATATACATTTAAGTGGAATAGATAAAAAGTTTCAGAATTCACTTTCTTTCAATATTGTGTGTTTGTTGAATATCATGTTCATCACAATGCCTATGTATTTCCAACACTGCTTTATAATAACAAATTGAAGCTGCATCCTGCTATTAGATTTGTTAATAAAAAGTATAAATACAATAATTAGCAAGAATAACTAAT
Source organism: Pedetes capensis (assembly GCA_007922755.1). NCBI lineage: Eukaryota > Metazoa > Chordata > Mammalia > Rodentia > Pedetidae > Pedetes > Pedetes capensis. Next base: position 21,912 of record VMDO01026317.1, on the reverse strand, counting down.
ACCTTACTTTTCTTTCTTTTCCCAATTTATGTCCTTCCAATTTGGTGTAGAATAAAATCCTACCTCCTTGGTATAATATATAAGGCCAAGCATTACTACCCTATCATTATTTGTTCCACCTTTTGCTTTGTATTACATTCTTCTTATTAATTGCCATCAAGTATGGTCCAACTCACAGTGGACCTATGTATAGAATGAAATAGTCCTTGAATCTGTGCCAGGCAAATGATCTTTTTTATGTTTAAGCCAATTGTGGCAGTCACTGTGTCAATCCATTTAGATAAGGATCTTCCTTTTTTCATTGATCTGCCAGTCTTCCAAACATGATGCCCTGTGCCAGCAATTGTTCCCTCCTGACAACATGTCCAAAATACATAAGACACAGTCTAACTATCCTTACAGCCATACCACCATGGTATCCAATTTGGCCATGTGGTCAGGTGGGACCAATCCTTGAAAAAGACATCATGTTAGGGATACTGACAGATCAACAAAAAAAGGAAGACCCTCAAATGCATGGGCTAAAAAAGTCTCTGCAACAATGGGTTTAAACACAAAAAGCTCATATACCTGCTACAGAGTTGGGGATTGTTTCATTCTGTTGTTCATTTCGTCACTGTGAATGGGACTTGACTCAATGGTACCATTTGTTGAAAAGGCTATCCTTTCTCCAATTTGCCTGCATTGCTCCTTTGTTGAAAATCAGGTGACTATAGATGTGTTGGTGCATCTCTGGGTCCTCCACTCAGTTCCACTGATCTTCAGGTTTATTTTTGTTCCAGTACCAAGGTATATTTGATACTACAGACCTGTAGTATAGTTTAAAGTCAGGGATTGGGATCCCGCTTGCACTAGTTTTGCAGCTTAAGGGTGTTTTGGCTATACATGGTCTTTTCTGATTCCATATGAATTTTTGGATCATTTTTTTTCTATCTCTGTAAAGTCTGTCATTGGTATTTTAATGGGGATTGCATTAAATGTATAGATTGCTTTTGGTAGCACAACCATTTTTAAAATATTGCTTCTCCCAATCCATGAGCAGGAGAAGTCCTTCTACGTTTTAGTATCCTCTGGGATTTCTTTCATTAATGTTTTGAAGTTTTCCTTGTATAGATCTGCAGAATATTTGGATAGCTTGATTTCAATATATTTAAGTTGTTGGTGGGCGACTGTGAAAGGGATTGTAGCTTTAATTACTTTATCTTCCTGCTCACAGTTGAAGTAAAGGAAGGCTACTGAGTTTAGAGTGTTAATTTTGTATCCTGCCACTTTGCCGAAGGGATTAATTAGCTCTAAACGTTTTCTAGAGAAGATTTTGGCATACTTTAGGTAAAGTATTATGTCATCCAAAAATAAGGATAATTTGACCCCTTCATTGCCTATCTGTATCCTTTTGATTTCTTTCTCTAGTCTAATTGCCCTGGATAGGACTTTAATCACAATGTTAAATAAGATAGGAGAGAGTGGACATCCTGTTTGTTCCCAATCTTAGAAGAAATGGTTCCAATTTTTCTCCATTTAATATGATGTTGGCTGTAGATCTGTCATAAATGGCCTTTATGATGTTAAGGTATTTTCCTATTATGACTATCTTCTCCAGGGTTTTTATCATGAAAACATGTTGCACATTATCAAAGGCCTTCTCAGCATGGATTGAGATGATCATGTGATTTTTGTTTGCAAGCCTCTTGATATGTTGAATTAAATTAATTAATTTTCATATGTTGAACCAGGCTTGGATCTGTGGAATAAGTCTCAGTCAGTCATGGTTAACAATCTTCTTAATATGTTGCTGAATTCAGCTTTCCAGGGCTTTGTTGAGAATTTTTGCATCTATATTCATTAGGGGCATCTGTCTATAATTCTCTATCTTAGATGTACCTTTGCCTGGTTTAGGTATCAAGTGATGGTAGCTTCATAGAATGTGTTTGGAAGTGCTCCCTCCTTCTCTACTTTTTGAAATAATTTGAGGAAAACTTGTATTAATTCTTCTTTGACAGGTTGGTAGAATTCTGCTGTGATCCCATCAGGTCCTGGGCTCTTCTTTGGTAGGAGACTTTTTATTACCTTTTCTATTTCAGCATATATAATGGATCTGTTTAGGTCACTTATGTCCTCTGTGGTTAATTTTGGTAAATCTCACATATTGATAAATTTACCCATTTCTTCTGTATTTTCATATTTGAGGAATACAATTTCTCAAAATGTTCCCTGATGATTTTCTGTATTTCATTGGAATCCCTGGTTATGATCCCTTTTCACCTCTAATTTTCATGATTTTGGCCTTTTCTTTTTTCTTTTGGATGAGATTGTCCATGGAAGCATCTATTTTATTAATGTTTTCATAGAACCAGCTCTTGTTCTCATAATAATTTTTAGATTCCAGTTGAGGTATCTCTGCCTTGATCATTTATGTCTGAGTGTTCCTTTTGGGATTGATTTGTTGTTGGCTTTTTAATGCCTTGAGATGTGTCATTAAGTCATTTATTTGGCTTATTCCTAACTTACTGATGAAGGCAATACTATGAACTTCCCTCTTAGAACTGACTTTGCTGTATGGTACAATGTGCTTTCATCCTCATTTGATTGCAGGAATTTTTAAATTTCTGTTTTAATTTCCTCAATAACTCATTGTGATCATTCTGTAGTGTATTACTTAGTCTCTGTGAATTTCTAAAATTTCTGGTGTTTTTCTTGCTTTTGAGTTCAAATTTTATTCCACTGTGGTCTGTTAAGTTACAGGGGATGATTTCCACCTTTTTTTTTTTTTTGTATTTTTGAGTCTATTTTTGCATACTAAAATGTGATCTATCTGAGAGGAAGTTCCATACAGTGCTGAGAAGAATGTGTATTCCTCATCAGATGGATGGAATGTTTTGTGGATATCTATGTGTTCCAGTTGGTCTAAGATGCAGACTAAGCTCATTTCTCTGTTGATTTTTTTTTGATGACCTGTCTCTTGGTAAAAGTGGAGTATTGAAGTCTCCCATAATTATTGTGCATAGACCAATGTATTCCTATATTTCTCATAAAGTTTGTTTTATGAAGCTAGGTGCCCCTATATTTGGAGAATATATTAAGTAACATTATTAATTCCTGGTTGATTGTTCCTGTTAGTAATATGTAGTGTCCTTCTTTATTGATTCTAATTAGGTTTGGATTGAAGGTTAATATACCTGAAATTAGTATTGCAACTCCTGCCTTTTTTTCATCTTCTTTGTATATTGTTTTTCAGTCCTTAAGTCTCAACCTATTACAGTCTTTGTGGGTTAAGTGAGTCTCTTGCATGGCACATAGAAAGGGTTTATGTTTTTTCATTCAATTGACCATTCTATGTCTCTTAATTGATGAGTTAAGACCATTTCCATTAAGAGTAATTACTTAGAAGCATTTATTGTTGTGCATCCAGGCAGTACATGTTACTGGTTTTTGATTCATGTTTATCTTACTTATTTTTTTATGTCCTCTCATGTTAATTGTTCATTTCTATGATCTCCTATATAGGATTGTCTTATCTCCCCTGTAAGTCATAGTTGATTGAGGATCCTCTGTAATGCTGGCCTGGTGGTTCCAAATAGTTTGAATGTGACAGTATCATGGAATGTCTCATAATCCTCATCTATTTTAAAAGATAACTTTTCTGGGTAATGTATTCTTGTGTGGAAGTTATTCTTTTTCAGAACATGGATTATATGTGTCCTGGAATTTCTAGCTTTCAATGTTGATTTGGAGAAGTTTGTGGTTATTTTAGTGGGTTTACTTTTGAAAGTAAGTTGGCATTTTTCTCTAGATGTTTTCAAAACTGCTTCTCTGCTGTCCAATGTCAGCATTTGTACAATAACATGTCATGGGGAAGACCTGTTTTGGTCTACTCTGGATGAGGTTCTGAATGATTCAATTGTGTAAGTATCTAGTTCTTGGATTAGATTTGGAAAATTTTCACTCAATATATCTTGGAACAAATTTCCCAATCCTCTTGTATTGCTTTCTGTTCCTTCACAGACTCCTGGAATTCTTAAATTTCACTTTCTCATTTTGTCTGGAACCTCTCAAGATCTAGTTGGTATTGCTATAACATTTTCTACATCTTATCTTGTGTATAGTTAATATCTTCTATTCCTTCCTCCATATATGAGATCCTGTGTTCAGCCTCATCCATTCTCCATGTTGAGGATTCTATTGAAATGTTTATTTCATTCAGCTTACTTGCACCTCAAGGATTGCAGCCTGGCTTGTTCTGATTATTTCTACCTCCAAGGAGAGCACAGACTCCAAATGAGATACCGTCTTCCCCAGGATATTGAGAGTGCTGGTGGTGTTAGTTTGATTATCTCTTAGCACATTAATAATTAAAATTCTGAATTCTGATTCTGACAACTCTAAAAATTGAGATTGTTTTTTGTTGTCTGTTGAGAGGATTTGATCTGTGGGATCTTCACATCCAGCATGTCATTTCATGTTTCATGAATGCTTTTGGTGAAGGTTGGCCATTGGTTGGTCTGGGAATTAGGAACCTCCTCCTCTGGTGTGAGGAGCTTCTCCTTCTGGCATACCTTTGAGTTTGGTTGAAGATGAATCTCTGCCTTTTTAACCTCACTCCCCTGCCCCGTAGTTTACAGTCTCAATTCCTCATGTGTGGGATCTGCTACAGACTCTGTATTCAGCTCTGTCCCCTTCAGTTTCCCTCTGTCACCTGCATCCCCAGGCCTTGATTATTCTATGGCCTACACCATGAATCCTAGGTTGTTGAGTCTATGAGGCTCCTACACTGAATCATCAGCCCTACCTGACCCTAGATGAGCCTTGTTCTGAACTTGTTCTCCTAGGTTCAGGGAAACATCAGCTCATGTCACTCTTCTCCATGACCTGTACTCTCCACTCCGGTTTTCCACTCTCCAGTTCACTATGGCAATCACACTGGAGGGGCCAGGGTGGCAACAATCTCTGTTTCTCTATTGGGGGAGGAGGAGGAAGAGGAGATGGGGAATGAAAAAGGAAAAAAAAAGAACCAAATGAATATGCCCCCAAAAAGGAAGATAAATCAGAGCAGAATACAACAACAAATCACACACACACACACAATAAAAACCAGGCCAAACTAATAATGAAAAAAAGAAAAGAAAAAGTAGAAAAACCAAAACAGTACAGAAAAAAACCATCAAAACTCACACAGATAAAAATGACATAACAAAACTAACAAGCGATGAAGAAAAAAGAGGGAAAACAACAAACCCAAAACAGTACAGAAAAGAACATCAAAACATACAAAAACTCCCTAATAAATCTAAGAAGCAAGGGAGAAAAAACAGAAGGAAAACAACATTGACAAGAAAATATACCTGCACACACACACACACACACATACACAGAGAAGATTGAAAAAGAAAAGAAAATGAGGAAGTATGTTACACAAGAGAACTCAGATTTAACCACCTTTCCTACTACCAGCAGCAGTCATCAACCCTCTGAAAGGGCCCCACCACATTTCCCTTAGGTGAGAGTCCTTCCCCAGTGTTTCATAGTCTCTTCTTCCTGTCTGCTACTGTCAACAGGAGCCATACAGGGTCTTTGTTTAACTTTGTCCCTACTGGTGCCTCTGTCTCTAGATCCATTTTCATTCTACTCTTGTGTAAATTTTTCTAAGCAGTAAAGCCAGCTTTATTTTGAGATTTCTCAGTTCTGCTGTAGGGAAAGGGATTTTCCCTATCTGCTCTCTCTGAGAGCCAGCAGGTCTGGGGGAAGGCATTTCTGTGCATCATCCCTCTGGTGGGGGATGATGACAGAAAGTCTCTGCTGGTCTCTCGAGCTGGAACACATTTCAGGATACTCTCAGAGATCCACTCTGTGGGTGTTTGACCTGTGATGCATTAACAGAGAGGCAATGTGAACCCTGAGTCCTTTGGAGAGTTCTGCCTGCTCCACAGATCTTCTGTGCTGAGATCTCAGTTCAGAGAGCACAACCCCAGCCCATTTATTTTTTGTTTACTTTTTTGAGACAGGGTCTCGCTAAGTTATGCAGACTGCCTCTGGTCTCGAACTTGGGATCCTCCAGTCTCCACCTCCCGAGAGGCTGGGATTACAGGCATGCACCACCTCACCCAACAATGAAAATATTTCTAAAATACATGTAATTCATTTGGATGTTTTAATATGAATGCATTAAAGACAAAGTAATACCTTTCTGGTCACTTACTATTAATATTCAGTCACTCTGTATATGCACTTTATATTGGATTTATTGCATATAAGCTTGAGTTCTTTGAATTACTCTTAATTTTTTGTGTTCAGCAACATATAACTAAAGCAATGAAATATCTTCCATCTTAATCATTCATTGAGTCAACATCTTTGTCAAAAAGAGGTTCAGTATTGTGTTCATAGAAAAGAGGAAGAATAGAATAAAAGGAGAGCATGACCCTTCTTTCAATGACACAGTTGACCATTCTTTCACTGCCACTGCCACTCATGTTTCACTTGCCAGAACTTTATAACACTATTCCTCAATAGCTGCCGCTGTAGCCCTGTGGCATCTGATCCCATCAGATCTAGGAAGGTAAGCAGGGTTAGGCCTGGTTAGTACTTGGATGGGAGACCGCCTGGGAACACCAGGTGCTGTAGGCAACTCATTCCCCAAAATTAATACAACATTGAAAACCCTATGAACAGCAGAGAAGCACTGACAATAGTGTTTCACCTGTTGTACGCAGGGTTGCTAAGAGTCAGATCCCAACTCGAAGGCATCTAACTACAACAACAACAACATCCCTCAATAGAAGCTTGAAAATGTTATACTTGCATGGGAAATAATTCAAAGGTTATGAATGAAGGAAATGAGCAGATGTTAGGAATCAATTAATAGGCCCTATCAGAGTATAAATTATATATAGTAATACTGACTGGCCACAATCTATTTCAATATGATTTATTGTATTATTATTTTATTGCTGCATAGCAAATTACCACAATCATGGAGCTTAAAATGGTACAAATTCATTACATAATAGTTTCTGTGGGTGAAGAATCTGTTACAGATCAGCTTGTTTCTTTGATCAGGGTCTCAAAATGATAAAATCCAGGTATTATCAAGCTGCACTAAGTCTTCACCAGGAAGCTCAGCTACTGAAGGATGTAATTCCAAGTTTCTTCAGGTTGGTGACTGAATTCATTTCCTAACTACTAGAGGACAGAAGGTTCATTGCATGATGAGCTATTGGCCTAGCAGTGCTCACTGTTCCTCCTGTTCTTTGGTCATCACCATGTGACCTATTTCACAGAAGACAGCTGTCTTCTTCATGGTCAGCAAGAGACATCTGCTGCTGCTTGTCCCATCTTTTAGGAGTTTATCTAGTTAGGGAAGTCCACTTAGAATAATCTTAATTTTTATTCCATCTAAACTAATTAGATATATAAACTAATTCTATTTACAAATCCACTTTTTATATAAAGTGATATAATTACAAGAGTGATATACCAAATGCCAGCCATATTGGTGCAGACTTATAATGCCACTAACTCCAGAGGAGGAGGCAAAAGGGTAGTAAGTTGGAGATTAGAGGCAGCCTGAGTAATTTAGCAAGTCTCTGAATCAGAAAAAAGTAATTATGAAGGAGTCGAAGTAGATCCTAGTGATACAGTACTTGCAAAATTTATGTGAGGCAATGGATTAAACCCCGAAGTACAAAAAAAAAAAAAAAAAAAAAAAAAAAAAAAAAAAAAAAACACAACAAAAACAGTAATCTACCATTATCATCACAGGTTTATGCTCTCATTGACAGGAGATTTTACAAGTAGTTTGCCCACTACAGAGAGGGAATTTTGTAAGTTATTCTAGAAATTTGCCTGCATCCCTTCTCTTAAGTTCTAATAGTTACCTTTTCATATATAAGATACGAATCAAAATATGTTTCCAATCCAAAGGAACAATCTTATCATATTTTTAATATATGTCTATGAAACTACTTTTGTGATAGTAATATTTCTATTAAACTTGGTATTTCATGAATAAATTTGTTCATCTGTTCATTTAGAAAATGTACAGGTTTTATTATAATTTGAAGCAGGTGAATTTTTAAAAAAAGAACTGTAGGTACTAGTAACTTTGATGATATTTAACATTCAAAAGAAGATAGGGTTGAGGCTGTAGTTCATTTGGCAGAGCTCTTGCCTAGCATATGCAAAACCATTGGTTTTAACCCTAGCATCACAAAAAGTAAAGAAATGATTCTTCTCACTCATTGTGTCTTCAAAAGATACAAAGTCACACTAGAAATATCTAGTTTTAATTAAAAAATAACTCTTACTAGATAACACTTGAATTTTGCCAGGCTGAGTGTTGTATTAAGTCACCTGAGTCATGAATAAAATTTTACCAACTCTTAACAGTGTCAACGTGCTACTATCAAACAATGTACTTCTTTCTAATACATTAAAAGGCATTGATGCTAATAATTGTATGCAGTGCTCTTCTTTTTTGACATGTCAAAATAGTTAATTAGCAATAACCTAGGTCAGGCATGTTCAAATATTTTACTGTGAATGTGTGTTTTCTACCTACAAATCAAATGCTATAGTTGATTTTGTTATATCAGCTGGCTATCTGTGAAGTGTCAATGTCTGACTTAAAATGTTAAAAGGAAACTCATAGTAAACAATTTAAGCTTTAAAACTCTAGTATGTTATTATTTATAGTGTTATTTGTATACTTTTTGCTCAGTGCTTCAGGAGAAATGGTAATGATCAGATATAAAAAATAAGTCATTATTAAATTGTCCATCTAGGCAAAAGAACATTGAGACCAAAATATAAAATTTTAGCTCAAATATAGAAAAGAGTCTAAATACAAAGAAATATTACACCCTTTCAGCACAGAAAGTGCAATCAATGCTTTGTGCATGGGGCATGGATCTTAGCATTATGCTGCATAATGTACAAAAGAATACATTAATGCAAAGAAAAGTGAACTGTGTGGTCACAAAGATATTTCCTGTGACTATATAAGAAAGTGACTCTGGTCACATTGATTTTTAATGTAAACTGTCATTTTTGGTATAATCAGAATATGATGATGCTAAATATGCTAAATTAGGGAGTTATATATGTATTATGGGGCTGGGATTTAGCTCAGTTGGTAGAGCGCTGCACTGCAGTCTCTGAGGTCCCGAGTTCAATTCCCACACCGCAAAATGGGAGAAGGATGTGGCAATCCACTCCCAAGGCAATCCTGAAACAGCCATTGAAAACCCTATGAGGGTCGCTATGAGTCAGACTCAACTTGACGGCACCTAACAACAACAGCAACAACATATGTATTATGAACTAGATATTATGAGCATATGTTATTCATGCTAAATTAATTCTGTCCAACCATCCTTTTGTGGAGAGTACATAGAGTGACTGTGTGACAGAAATAAAAAATCAGAAACACTTATTGAGCATGTATAGTAAACCAGCACTATATTAGTTCTCTCTATGTGCTGTTCATTAATCTACAAAATTTTGTAAGGGAAGAGAATTATCATCCTCATTTTATGGAAAAGTGTGGCAATTTAATGAAAAGATAATATAGCTGGTTTAGGAACTGCAGTTTGAGCTCTGGATCATCTCCCTTTTAAGAAGATGCCTGTAACTGGTAAAGTATATGAGTGAGAAGCAACTACTAAGAGAAAATCCACATATAACATGTGATTACAATGCTGAGGACCAATATTGAAAGAATATTCAATCCTTTCTCTGTTTAAACTTTCCTTCTGAAGGTTACAAAGGGAAAATTAGGTATTAGGGGAGCTGTAAGACTTTCCCCAAGTAGAATACAAAATGAGAATCACAACAGATTTTCCTTCAGTTGGATGAAAATACATACCTGAACCATAGAAAGACATTTCTCAGTGTGATGCAGTCTGTAACCCCAGTAACTCAGGAGGGTAAGTCAGGAGAATAGCAAGTTTGAGACTAGAGGCATCCTAAGTATCTTATGAAATGCAAACACACGCAAGCACACACACACGCACACACACTCACACACACACAAAGTGGTTGAGGGTATGCCTCGGAGGAAGGACTCTTGCCTATCATGTGTGAAGCCTTAGGTTCATCCCTCCAGTGCTTAGCAAAAAAAAAAAAAAAAAAAAAAAAAAAAAAAAAAAAAAAAAAAAAAAAAAAAAAAAAAAAAAAAAAAAAAAAAAAAAAAAAAAAAAAAAAAAAAAAAAAAAAAAAAAAAAAAAAAAAAAAAAAAAAAAAAAAAAAAAAAAAA
>VMDO01026317.1:0-11563 GCA_007922755.1 Pedetes capensis | reverse complement strand
GGATAATGTGATGCAAAACTGTTTTCTCATTTGGATATATGAAAGACCTAGGAGACTCCATAGAGGATATCCATGTGAAGATTTCATCTATGGTTAAATAATGCAGAGTGACAAGAGAAGGAAAATTCAGATAAACAAATTCTGACATACAATATTGACACACCTAACTTGTCCGTAGTCTATAGCTGAACTCCTAAATCTGTGTGATTGAATCTTGCACTTGGGAGGTCTACTTGGAAAATACTTGGCAATAGTTCATTAAGTGTCCAGTCCATACTTCTCTAAGTGTATGAAACAATTGAAAACCAATGAAAAAGGATGGGTCAGGTCACCAGGAACATTCTTGAATTTAAAAAGCACACCATGAATTCTATTGCTTTTCTTTGGGGCAAAGGTTAAAAAAAGATAAAGCAGATATCTAGATATTGTCAGAGATTGATACAGTTTTATTATCCCAGCTGATTCTACATTTAAAACCTTTGAGAGTTCCATATCTGAGCCTAGAAAAAAGTTGGTTCATCCAACTGGCAGAAAGATATAGGGGACATGTGAATAGCTTGTGCAAATTTAATGTGTGCAAATGATACTGGCTTATTGTATTTCAAACATGGATCACATAGGTAAATGCTATACTATTACTCTAAAATGCCATATATAGGCTCCATATTTTATAAGCTAGATAGACATTTATGCAATCTCAATTAAACATAAGAACTAGAAATACTGTCCTTAGAGACACATTTGAATAATAATAAAAAGAACACATATTTGGCTAAAATCTTGAATATCCACTTCTCCCTTATAAGAAAAATTCCAACATTAAATTCAAATATTTTTTGCTGTTGTTGTTGGGTACTGTCCAGTAGGATCTGACTCATAGGGACCCTATGTTCAGCATAATGAAATACACCCCAATTCTGTGCCAGGCACATGCCCATATTCGTGTTGGGAGAGTGGCAGTTAAACAACAACAAAAAAAGGAAAATCCTCAACTAGATGGATTGAGATGGTGTCTGCTCTGCATAAATGGGCTTAAACATAAAAGGTCAAATAGCACATTTTAAATTTCTTGTTTTGTATAAATTATTCTTCTATTTTTTTAACTTTAAAAATGATAATACTCATGAAATTGTCATGCGGTCATGTTCACCAAAATGTTACCAGTACTCAATAGGCAAAATTCTAAAGGAAGTCTCAATGGATAGTAATATCATTGATAATTTGAATATAATTTAATTTTAGATCAGTCTTCCAAAACTATTAATGGACTGATATTCAAACTGAGGTAAACAAATATTGCAGAAGGGAGTTATACATACGGAAAGGGAGAAGTAGGATAAACTCTCTGGTGTGTGATTTGCATTGAAAGGACCAGTAAAATTTTGTAGATTTTTATTGTAACAAATACAGAAGCAAATATAGATGCATACTTATGTGTTTTCTTGCTTTATCTGTTAAAAGTACTTTGAAGCAATGGAACTTTGATATAAGCACATCCAGCTACAAATCTTGGTTTCTATATTCCACTGTCTATGGCTCATTGGAAAATTATGAAATATGAATGCAAATGTTAATTCATTTTACAAGGGCAGATTAAAGGATCAAAGAGGAGTCAAATATCCCTGATCTCTCATGGAAAGTCTAGTTGTAGGCCAGAGTGTCTGGATTAAGAAACCCACTTTCTTCATATACCAATTTTGACAACTTATGAAATTCTCTGAATGATAAAACCAAAATTTTCTTGAGAGTAAATTTTCTATAACAATAATAACATTTATCTCATAACCAAGGCTATTGTGAATAACTAAAGACAAGTTATAAAAAGAACAAAAAGCACTGAAAACTGTAATTACTACATAAATATTGACACTTTATTCTTATAATCTTTATAATTATAATGCTTATGTTTGTTATATAAAACCACATCTATCTGACTTCAGCACATATCCACTTTTATGATCATAGGCAGAATTTAATCTTATTACCAAATGGATTTAGAAACAGTGTGTGCTTTTGAGAAATTCAGTAATTTTACTAAATCACGTGTAATTTAGGAATTGGAGAAAAATAGGGAGCCTATTTAACAGACAAATTGGGACCAGATAATATTGATCTGTGAGAAGGAAGTACATAACTTTCAAAAGAGCACTATATGTGACAATTTTTCTCTGTTATTCACAGGACTTGCGATGGCTAGTTGTTTTGGGAGTGGTTTACCAGGTCCTTCTTCCTAGTTTGTCTTAATCTCAAAGCTCAACTGAAACTTGTCCACCATTAGTGACCCTGATGATACCTGAGATACCGGTGGCATAGCTTTCAGCCTCATAACAACACACAAGCCCCTACAGAGGGTAAACTGAAAGACATTTGAGGGGATCCAATAATAAAGCAATTCCTAAGTAGAATTATGGTTTCTCAAGCATTTCCATGTCCTATCCTCTTATTTTCAATCTGTTACATTCCTTAGAAAAATGAAGTTGACTCTATTCTACAGGTCTAATTGAAGAGAAACACATCTTGTATGTTAGAGAGTTTCATCAGCTTATAATATTTTGAACTCTAATCACCATTGTTATTGTCCCCTGTTGTTATGTTGTGTGTGTGTTTGTGTACGTGTGTACATCCAGCTGCAGCAGTACAATTTATGTTAATTTCTAAGGCACTTCAAGTATTCTTTATCCTATTTCTGCTTCTCTATTTTACTCTATTATTTATGAAAAAGTCAATTATTAGAAATTAGTATAAAATAATTCCAATAAAGGGAGGCCTTTCTTATACAGATACAACCTCTAAGATTTAGAGAGGAGGTGATTAATATTTGAGGCTGAAATATTTGATGCTTAAAACAAAGAAGTGTAAATAATAAGCAAAGCTCAGTACCAACAGTGAATGCCTATAGTACCACTGACTCAGGAGGCTGAGGCAAGAGGAGGGCAAGTTCAAGGTCAGTGGTACATTGTACAACTTAGTGGGACCCTGTCTCAAAAAAAAAAAATTAGAAAGTGCTTGTGGCTGCAACTTAGCAGTAGAACATTTGCTTAACAAGTGTGAGGACTTGGGTTTAATCCCCAAGTACTGCCAAAAAAAAAAAAAAAAAAAGGAAGCAAAGAAACTGACCATTGTCAACTGTGGGTGCTGTGATGCTCTACTTTGATCCCCCTTCAGAAGCGAGGTAGGCATCCAACCTTCAGTACTGAGAAGCTACCTGCTGAAGTCCGGGACATTGTTCTCTCTTCAGGCACTGTTTCTTATGTGAATGGGGTTTCCTGACCAGTTACTTTCCTTTCTATGTATTTATCCCTAGACAATGACTGATTGAAGAAACATTCTGTCAGGATTAGTCTTTTTTCCAACATCACAAAAAATCCAGCTAGAAGAACTTGATCCCATACTTGACTTTTTCAAAATCCAAGACATTTTCCTTTGACTATATTTCCTCCTGTGTCTGAACTTATAGATCAAAGTTGCTATTTCACAGGGCATGACAAATATACATATGTCCATTTCTTGCCATTTATAGACCTCTGTCATTTCAGTATGCTGTCCTGAATAACTTTGCTTCAATTGTTAACATAGACCACAAACATAAAAGAAACAAGGAGAAATATAAAAGGAAAAAAGTATTTGTCCATGAATATGTGATTATAAAAGGCATACTGTGTTGTATATTAAATATATGTACATGATGTTTTTGTCAGGAACCATAGAGTTACATCTGACTCATAAAGATCTTCATAGGGTTTTCAGTGGCTGATTGTTTCAGGATTGCTTTGAGCATGGATTGGCATGTCCTTCTCACATTTTTCTCCAGTGCTGGGGATTGAACCAAGGTCCTCAGAGACTGCAGAGCAGTACTCTACCAACTGAGTTAAACCCCAGCATATATGTACATAAAGGTACATATATTTAATAGCTTATAAATGTGGTTTTTCCAGCCTGGTGCTGTGACACATATGTGTAACCTCAACTACTTGGGAGGTTTAGGCAGGAGCACTATGAGTTCAAGGTCAGGCAACCTGAGAAACTTAATGAGGGCCTGTCTCAAAATAAAAAAAATAAAAAGGAGACTGTGGGCACAGTTCGCATCCATGAAGTCCTGTATTCAACCTCCAGTGCTACCATTAAAACAAAAGAAGGAAAAAAAAACATAAAAAAGAAAAGAAAACAAAAGAAAAGAAAACAAAACACAAAAATATATTAAAAAATGTTTGTCCTATTGAGCATGATATTTGTGGTTATGAGGTTCCATTGAGTCAAGTCTGACTCATAGGAATCCAAATACAAATGAATGAATTATGCCTGGATTCTGTGCCAGGCAAACAATCGTTTTGATATTTAACCATATTGTTGCAGTCACTGTGTCAATCCATCTGGTTGAAGATCTTCCTTTCTTTCATTGACCTGCTACTCTCCAAAATATGATGTCCTTCTCCAGGGATTGTATTATAAATCTGTGTGTCACAGAGATAAGGATCACTTAGGTTTGTAGTTGGACATCGAAGCAGGAATCAATGACACTGCAGTCTCAGTTGTCATTTGTCATTGGAATTTTTGGTTGAAAGAATAGCAATGTCTATTATTTCATATACTCTGTATAACAAAAAGTATGAGTTGTGCTTCAACTATATAGAATAGAAAAATCTTTAGAATATTGTAAGCTTTTAAACCAAGCTTTTTTGTTGTTGTTGTTGTTTTAGAATTTCACCTGCTGTTAATTCAGGACATTTCCTTCTTATATTCAGCAACAACTAGGTAGACTCAATAAGGTAATAGTTCAATCAATTGAACCTCCATATGGTGTGCTTCTTGCTGACAGCATGGATTCTGGCTGGCAGACACTGATCTATTAAACCACGTGTTATGATCAAAGTTATATTAGCTGGAAATCATGACAGGAGTCTCTGTTTATAGAATTGCAGCCTTGTGCAATACTTGCATAGGTCAAAGATAATTAAAAGAGCTAATGCCAAAGAGGGTTACCTTTTAAGACTTTCTTAAATAGAAATGTGATTGAAGCAATACTTTGCTCCTCCATCAAAGGCACAAAAACAAGGCTACAACTATGTGGGAAAATGTGCGTAAAGTCATAAAATAGCTGATCTTTCACTTAGACATTTATCTCTGGAGAATCGTCTTTATTAGTGAACACTGATTTCTAAAATACAAATTTTCCCTCAAAATTACAAAATTGTCAAGATTTTATTTAAAAATCACACAGTAATTTCACAAGTTCATTATATTAAAAAAGAATAAAAACAACCTCCATAAAGTGGAGCATCCTGCTAAGTATTATTTAGTAGTAAAAATGTTTGAATTTAATATGTCATTTTTATCCATACAACCTAAGAAAATAGTATATGTGTCATAGTCCTTGGGAAAAAATGTTATGTTGTTGAAAGCTTTTCTCTTCTTAAACAAAATAAAATGTATGACTATACTATCTTTGGCATTTTAGATATTGCTTATAGAATTATTATTCTTATTTTAACTCTGATTTTGATTCTCATGACAGTATTTTCTTCAAGATGATAACACAATAGGCAAATTAAGTCAATAACAGTTGCTTGGAAATAAATGTTAGACTTGCTAATATCAATCGATCAATAATATACAGTTTAGATTGACCTCTATTAGATTAACATTAGCCCATAAGTTAGAAAAGGGGCATCATTAGTTTCATAATATACAATATATTCTATGACTACCTATATTTATCATAGCAAAATAAGACTTAGTAATATAAGTGCTTTATAAGAATAACTAATGTTTATTAACATTTTTATAATGTGTCAGGCCCTAAATCTTTAACATAAATTCACTTGATTAATCTTCACTCTAAATCTATGAACTGAATTTGAGTATTGCCTTGATTTGTAGAAAAAATTGAGACTCAGGAAGGTTAAGTAGCTTGCCTTAAATACAGTGAGGACTAGTAGGGGATGGAGAGAGGACTAAAACATGACACTCTCATTAATATAGAGATTAAAAACCTGGTTTTAATCTCTATATTAAGGTGCTTAATTTATCCTCAATACTGGAATCAAGAAGCCCAAGTTTTAGTAGTCTGTGCTGAACTGATCTGTAATTATCTAGCACAAGCCATATAACCTATCAAGTCTCAGTTTCATCAAATGTAAGGAGACACAGTGAAATACTTTACCAGGTTTTTACTTCTCTTCCAAGATTACAGAGATAAGAAATATACAATCATTTTATCTAATCATGTAATAAACTATGGCTTTGGTGGAGTATACAGAGTTACTATATGTTCTGGATATTCATATAGCCATAGGGAAAGTTCATGGTCAGTGCTCTTAAAATATATTGAATGAGCATACTATCCTAAATGAGCAGAGAAAATAAAAATTAGGAATTAGTTTATTACATAATATACTTGAAGTTGTTTTATATATAATATACATAATATACATAACATATATACATACATATGTTATATATACATAAAATACTTGAAGTTGAAGAATATAAGTGATAAAGATAATGGGAAACAGGATCAGGAAAGAAGGAAGAGTAAAAGTGCTACCTGAAGATAAGTTTGAAGGATGTGTGGAAACAATTCATGGAAAATATCTGGAAGAAAAGCATATCAGGGTAGAGGAAGAATTTAAACTTCTCAGTGCAGCACTATGTCTAGCATATTGTAGGAATACTTTTTTTTTTTTTTTTTTTTTTTTGGTACTTAGTGGTTAAACCCAGGGCCTCACACACTTTTATTTTAATTTTGTGACAAAGTCTTGTTATGTTATGCAGTCTGCCTCTGGCCTCAAACTCACTGGAGGTCCTCCTGCCTCTGTCTCCCAAGTCGTTGAAATTACAAACATGAGCCATCAAGGCCAGCCTGATTTACATTTTAACAGTATTACTCTGAGTGCATTTTAAATAATTGATTATGACCATTTTTGAACAAAGTTTCCATAAAGAAAACTTAGCTATCTCAGGAGCTTTTCCTGGACAAAGCACTGGCCCAGGATACTAGGCCAATGTACTGGGATATAACATGGAAACACGCCTGCTTCATTGCAATAGATATGATTTGTGTTGTTGTTAGGTGCCGTCAAGTCATGTCCGACTCATAGCGACCCTTATAGGGTTTTTCAATGGCTGATTTTTTTTTTAGGATTGCCTTGGGAACAGAATGCCACATCCTTCTTCTGTTTTTGTGGTGCTGGGAATTGAACTTGGGACCTCAGAGACTGCAGAGAGGTGCTCTACCAACTGAGCTAAATCCCCACCCGGTATGATTTGTGTGGAGTATGTAATATAACTGTGCAAATATTACCAATTCTTTGTACTTTGCAATGTCACTTGTAGAATCCTTAGAATATGACATTGCTAAGTATTTACTTAGAAGAATATCAATGATCATTGTAGACTACATAAAAGAGAAAACGCCAAGTGTTTTATATCATCACAAGAGAGAACACTCAAATTACACTCTTGTAAAAACGCCATGAGAAGTGTAATTTGGACTAATCAGACCACACAAGAATTAAAACAGTAGATGAGCCATTTCAAAAACAACATTTAATTAGGCAAATTAAAAAACTAATTCAGTAATATTTAGAACCTGCTGATAAAAAACTAATTTTTACTGATGGAAGATATGCAAATATAAAAGAGAGATGACAAGGGCCAAAAATTTAAACAAGGTTATAAAAAAATAGAATGGTTATGAAGAGAGGGACAAATAAGCTTTGCTGCTGAATAAACTGCCTTTATCCTTGTTAGCTCAAAAGCCACCTCTGCTTTCTTTCTGACACCATCATTTAACTGCAACAAATCAAATTGTCTGATGACACTGCTTGACAGGAGCCATAAGTAACTGTGAGGGGCCTGACTGCAGCTGTTGCTCTCCTAGAGCACACAGTTGTGCTGTGTCATTTGAATTTGTGCTTCAATGAATCTTTAAAAAATTTCTTCTGTATGACCTGATTAAAGTTGTGTCCCGTATGTTCAATTGACTGCCAATGCTTAAGAATCTTATTGCTAGACAGAGCCCACAAATATTAACAGGAAGAGAAATGCTTTTCAGAAAGATATGCTCGTGAAAACAGATATTTCTATCAGTCTGCACTTAGTCCTTGAGCATTTTATCAACAATATCCAAGCACCTTTGTCTCCTTGTTTTGATTTGAATGCAACCTATTTGTCAATCAAAAAAAAAAACAAAAAACAAAAAACAAAAACTCTTAAAGGGGCACTCCTCATTGAATTGTCACTGACAATTTCTTTGTGGTACTCATTCTCTGCCTTTATGCACTCTGTAATATTTTAGTGGAAGAAAGACCTAGTAGCCCACTCCTGAAACAATCCCAGAACAATTAGCCATTGAAATCCCTATAAATAGCAGAGAAGCACTGTCATAGCACAAAGCATGGCACAGTGTTGGGGAGTGTTTTGCTCTGTTGTAGATAGGGTGGCCATGATACAGACCCAAACTGACTGCATCCAACAACAGCAACAATAATATTTTTAACATACATTCCTTGCATGATCTGTTAGATTGTCTCATGTACTTCCAGTATATGTTCTCTTCTTTGCTGTCAGATTTCTAGAAGCAGTCTATTCAAAAATATTTGCAAAGTTGGATAAGGCCAGGGTGTTAGTTTTCCATTTCTGTAATAAAATACTTGAGATAAACAACTTACAAAGAGGAAATGCTTATTTTGACCCAGCTTAAGAGACTTCATTATGTATTTGGCTGGTTTTATTACTTTTCAACTGGGGCAAGGTAGTACATTTTGTGGGAGCACATGGTGGAAGAAGACTGTTCACCTCATGGTGGCCAAGAAGTTAAGAGAGGCAGAATGGACAGAGTTCTCAGCATCCTCACTAAGGGCACACCCCTAATGACATAATTTACTTCCACTAGAGCCTATATCTTAAAGTTTCTAACACCTTCCAGTAGTGCCACAGGATGGCAATTAACCCTTCAACATGTGGGACTTTAGAAGACATTCAATATCCTACCTTTTGTTCTTGTTGTTAGGTGCCTCCAACCCTATGTACAGCAGGTTGAGCACTCTGTTAGTGCCTCTCTGATATGCATAAGGTTTACAATGGCTCATTTGTTTTTTGGGAATGGGTTGCTTGGTCCTTCTCCCAAGCCTACAGCACCTGGTGTTCCCAGGCAGTCTCTCATCCAAGTATGAATTAGGCCCGACACTGCTTAGCTTTAGAGATCTAACAGGATAAGACACCACAATGGTATGCTATAGGCATCCAACCTATAGCAGTCTGGAAATGATTTTGTCCAATATATATCAACCACCATTTTATAGATTGGATATAAAACTTGTATAATCACCTATGTTATTTTGTATATCATAGAGAATTCATATTTCACAGAGAACTGTTTCAGATAAAAATGTCATCTTTCTCCTGGACTGTGCCTCTATTTTATGCTAAATGTTGGCAATTATCCCTATTTCACATATTCTAGAAATAAATAGCCTCTAAAGTGCCTAAACCTCCACCTACTATTTTCCATTTCATTCCAAATTATTTTCTTTTTATGATACTGATCAACTTAACAAGTGTTTTTTTTTTTTTTTTTTTTTTTTTTTTTTTTTTTTTTTTTTTTTTTTTTTTTTTAGGTTAAGCACTTATTTACAATTCTTCCACCACTTCAAACAACTCATTAAATAATTTTTTCCAGGTGAATAAGGTGTTCTGCTTCATTGTGAAATGGCCCATCATCAAATAGTGCACTTGTATTCTTGGCAGCTAATACAATTGCTTAGATCATAAATGCTTTATTTTTTTAAAGATTTCCTTTAGTCTATAAAGCTGAAATAATTTTTCAAAACTGCTCCTTGAAATGACTTCTTTTTGCTCTAATTTAAAGTTCCAGGCTTTAAAAGACTTTGAGTTAAAAGAAATATTTCAAAGCCTTCTTAAGATGAAACAGAAAGATTTAGAGAAGTTAAATGGCATGTCTAAATTAAATGACACAGTAAATATTAAAGGCAACAAAATAGGCAAATTTTATAATATCCATTGTAATGTGATTAATTTTAGCTTAGTATGAAATAAATAGTACCTAGAGAGAGTTATATTTGGAAACTCTCTTGGTAGACCTAGGAAGGATTACCTACTGGGTAGTGGCCACTGGACCTTCATGCGTGGGTCTTATGGGAGCCTGAAAAAAAAAATGTGTTGGTAGCATCATTTAGAGAAATTGTATGTATCATAGGGATTTTAGGAAACTTAGATTAAGTTAGACATGATGTTTATTTGATTAAATGTAAGATAATCATTCCATCTTCCTGGACTAAAACAAAAAGGAAATGGGAAAGGCTAGGTTTGCTAAGGGCTGGGATTTAGCTCAGTGGGTAGAGCGCCACGCTGCAGTCTCTGAGGTCCTGAGTTCAATTCCCAGCACCGCAAAAAATGAGAGAAGGGCCTGGCAATCCACTCCCAATGCAATCCTGAAAGAGTCAGCCATTGAAAACCCTATGAGGGTCGCTATGAGTCAGATACCTACTCAACGGCACCTAACAACAACAACAATAGGTTTGCTAAGAATAATGAAACTTGATTGATTATATCATTGTCTACAATCTGAGTAGCTAGACTGTAAAATTGGAAAAAGTGATTGCATTTCAGTTCTACTTGAGAATTTGTTGACTTAGAAGTTCTACTTACTAGACAAAATGTTATGAGTCAATATACTATCAGAGATCTGAACTTAACATTACAAATCTCTGGAACAAATTTGGCTGAAAAGCTCTACCTTTTATTTTCTAATTCTTATTGCACATTCAGTGGCATAGTCTTTCTCAAAGATGTACATATCCATTAAAATCCTCAATAAATAAATAAACAAACAAATAAAGGAAAGAAAAAAGTAAAGTAAAAAATACAGCGATATAATTAACGTAAGTTTAGTATGGCAATTTATAAAGAATACCTAAAATTTAAGAATAAAAAGTCAAAAACAACAGGATAGTGTAAATAATTTATGAAAGAAGAAATATGACTTGTAAATAAATAAATGAGTAGATAAGTTGTATATCTTACTACTGTTCAGAGAATTCCAAATTACATTTGCCATGATATTAGTTAAATGAATATCTTTTGAGACTAAGCACAAATATATTAGTAGTTCTGTTTCTAGAGAAACAGTAGCATAAGTGCATAAGGACAGATGGTCCTAGTCATTTGTGTGAAATAGTTAAAAGGAAAAATCATTTTCCTTTTAAATGAGTAAAGAAATTTGTAAATGTCTCATAAAATGAAAAATTATATAGCAATTAAATGAATAAATTTGAGCTTTAGGTTTTAGGAAACATTATTTTAGAAAGCTTTTAGACATATTATATATTTTTATATTATATTAATAGATGGTAAAGGTTCTAAAATATGAAAGAATGTGATAATAGAGTAGATAGTAGAGTAGAAAGTGAAAGACAATAAGCTCAGTATAATAGTTATTCTGGAGATGAAAGGAGAAAAGAATAATTGAAACCTTGATATCTGTGGATATTTTATTTATCTTAAAAATGAAATCATAAAAATGTGAATATGTTTATGCTGGGTA
>VMDO01026316.1:0-26870 GCA_007922755.1 Pedetes capensis | reverse complement strand
CTTTGGTGGACATTTTAGATTCAAACCCTAACAAACCTCACCAGCAAGTAATAGGCAGTTTCTTTTAAGCAGTCACTTTTCCTAAAACAACATAGTATAGTTCTCTAATCTTCAATGCCTGTACCATAGCTATCTCCTCTGTCTACCTATTTTAACATGTCTGTATCTAAGAGAAGCTGAGACATTTCCCCGAAGTCATTATGAGGCTGTTGCACATGTTCCCTCCGAGGGTCTTGGACTTCTGCACCTGTCATTTTGATTAACTATCTTCTACTGATGGGAGCCCTGTGTGCCTGGTGGGAATTTTTAAAGTTTATTCCCTCTTCTGTCTGCAGTGTCTTCCTGCCTCTCACTCACACTCTCCTCTTCCCTTAAAGGTATTCCTGCTTAAAAATAATAGGACAGGTTAGGTCAGTGGCAGCTCTAAGTTCACAGTTCTAAACACACACACCAAAACAATTCCACATGATTTTAGGTAAGATGTGCCAAAAAGTAGACTTGGGCTGTAAAAATAGGTTTATGATCCAAGGAAATAATAGGTATAAGACAAAATAGAAACCTCATACTAACACAACGAAAGTCCATTTTAAAAGGTCACAGGTCCCAGCATATGTCTCCCTTGGGGAGATTTATCCTTCCATATCTGGTATATTTCATGTGAAGGAAATTTGTAGACTCTACAATCATCCATGCTAGAAAATTTCAGTCTTAAAACTGTATTCAGAATTTTTAGTGGTTATGGTTACCTAAATGCATTTTTTAACCTATAGCTTGGTTTCCTCTATGTAGTTAAGATTCAATAATCACATTTTATTATTTTTTCACATCTCATTATCGAGATTTATAATCTTTAATCATTTTATTGTGTTTCTCTAGTATTCTTTCTCTTAAAAAGAACTAGAACAATTGGGCACAGTGGCACATGACTGTAACCCCAGTGATGCAGGAGGCTGGGGCAAGAGGATCACAAATTTGAGGCCAGTGGCAGCCTGTGCAATTTAGCAAGACCCTGTCTTGAAATAAAAATAAATAAATAAAAATAAAGAAAAGTTTAAATAGGGCACTCTGAGGGTGAAATTCAATGGTAGACCACTTACCTAGTATGGGCAAGGCCCTGGGTTCAGCTGCCCAATACCATGAAAGGAAAAAAGGAAGGAAGGAAGGAAGGAAGGAAGGAAGGAAGGGAGGGAGGGAGGGAGGGAGGGAACAGAAAGAAAAAAAGAAACAAAGAAAGAAAAAAAGAAAGAAAAGAAAAGAAAGAAAGAAAGAAAAAGAGAAAAAGAAAAGGAAAAAGAAAAAAGAAGAGAAAAAAAAGAAAGAAAATGATGCCCTCAATACCTCAGAACACAAACCAGGCACAATTAGGCCCACTCAACCTAAGCCATTCTAACAGGATTCCATTGAGTCAGAAAGGAATCCAGACACAAAATCATTAGAAAAGCAATGGAGAGTCAAGGTCAGGTTACTATGTACAGAGGGCAGTCTACAATAATAAGAAAAGAATAAGAAATAGTGGTAAATCAATGTTAGCTTGCAAGTTCTTTTTCTTTTCTTTCTTTTTTTTTTTTTTTTTTTTTTTTTGTGCTACTGGGGGCTGAAGCCGGGGCCTCACGCTTTGCAAGTGCTGTACCACTAAGCTGAACCCTCAGCCCATTTTTTCACTTTTTGAGACAGGGTCTTGCTAAATTAAGCAGACTGCCTCTGGTCTCAAACTTGCCATCCTCCTGCCTCTGCCTCCCAAGTCACTGGGATTACAGGCGTGTGCCACTGCACTTGGCTTACAAGTTCCTTTTCTAACCCTTTCTTTCTTGCACCCTGGTTGCCATTCTTCTTACCTTTAAAATAATTTGTTGACTAAGCTAGTGGTCAATCTTAGTGTCACTAACCATGGTACAAATTCTTATAATTAATGCAGATTTGAGAGTCATTTTGCATGAATTCTTGCCCCTAGCTATCCAAATTCATTGAGATTTACCTTCAAGTTTACGTAAATCCAGGTTAGAGAACAACACACTAGATAATGTCACTTTAAAGCTGCCAGACATACTTCAGATACATCTATAGGATAAATGGCATGGTCTTTTAGAAAGTCAATATCATGAAAAAAGGGACATATCTTAATTGAAGCAGACCTCAGAGACACAGACACCAGATACAAGATAGGAAATATCTTTGTAAATAATATTTTAGAAGCAAATGAGAAAATTTTATATGACAATATCAAATTATATTAAAGAATTACTATTAAGTTTTTTACATATAATAATTTTCTTTGGCTGTATAGAAACACTATTTTTTGAGATGTTCACTTAAGAAATTACAGTGGAATGTAATGATATCTTTAATTTACATTAAAATATCCTTATACAAAATGTGATTTATTCATCTATCCTAGATATTGGAGAGCTCTTTTCTCTAAAGTCAGGGTAGTGAATATTTTAGGCTTTATGAATTCTGTTAGATCCCATATGGATTCTACTGTAATTATCCAATGTCACTATTATAGCATGAAAACAACCACAGACAATAGATAAATGAACATGCATGACTGTGTTTTAATAATATTATATATATACATATTAAAAATAACAGGGACATACAGGTCATAGTTGATCAATCCTTTCCCTACCCCTCCATTTAAAAGCAGATACTGGGTTCATGACAAAATAGTCCTTGGCTCCCATAAGTGACATGCCATTATTTTTGCTTTTTAATTCTGTTTTTCTTTTACATTTGGAAAAGTAGCAACATATGGTTTATGTATTATCTGCCAAGTGTTTCCCTACACAGCTAGTCTTTTCTCTATTGTGTATCTCAGAGGTTTTCTTTAATAAAACAAAAGCTATGTGTGTGTAGCATGAAATAATATCAGAAAAAAATTCAGCTCTTCTGGCCAAATGCACCAGGGATCTCTAATTAGTACTTGATCAATGCATCAGTTTCCTTTCTGGTGCTATAACAAAGATATAAACAAATGTCTTAAAAAGAGGAAAGACTTACTTTGGTCCACAGTTTTGGAACTTTCAGTCCATGGCCAATTGGCTCCACTGATTGTAGCACAGTGTATCATGGCAACTGTGCAGCAGATGAGGACCATTCAGCTTATGGCAGGAAATGAAAGAGAAGCTGAAGGGACAGGATCCCACAAGCTCCTCTGAGGGCACGTCCCTAATAACCTAACCTTCTCCCACTAGATTCCTCTTCTTAAGCTTTCTATCACCTTCTCATAGAGCAGAGCTCAAGACAAAAGTCTTCAACACACAAGCCTTGGGGATGGGGGGATTTCAGAGCCAAGTTACAGCAGTTAGCTTAGGAAAACAAGTGGAAAAGTCAGTAGGTCCTTCGTCTCATATCACTACTGGGTCCTATTCACTCTTCAGGTCCTCTGGACACTGGCTACTCAACAAATCCACTTTTTCCTGTAAGATATGCTATTCATGCTTATGGTCTGGTAGAGTAAACACAAGTTCCCAGTGATTCTTGATAATCAACTATCATCAGTGATAAGCCACTGGGGAAGTTAGTGTCAGTTAACGTGCATACAGCATAGGTGAGGTCAGTGCCTCTTACCTAGTAAGGCCAGATTCAATTAAAATATATGTGTCTGTCCTTCAGGATGCTCATAAATGAGCAATCTTCAAGAGCAATCTCCACAAACTCAGACTGCTCTTCAAGATGACATTAGAAATATAGAACTCAGCATTAAATATTTACAGGGTTAATTAAGTTGCACCATTGGTTCAGGCTGCCTATTAAGTTTACCTATCATAGAAAGCTTCTGTCTATTCAGTTTTGTGCTCTGCCATTAAAACTGCACATAATAAACTTTTATAGAATATGACATATCATGAAAATTAAATAGCTTTAGTTCTAAAAGAATTTCATATACATTATGAGCAAAAACTTAGAGAAAATTCATGTTACATAGATTGTCTATTAATAAAAAGAGAGCTAAATCATGATTTAAAATTGTTTAAAACCCAAAGAGTTAAGATAGCCTATAAATTCTTTGGAAATAGAGGATGGGGGTGGAAGGATAGAATTCCTGCCAAGTTTCAAGGTCATAAAAGTAGTTGAAATAGAATACAAAGCAGCATATATAGGACCACATTTTTCATAGTAATATACATTATGGTTCAATAAGGCATTAAGTAGAAGACTTATGAAAAAAAAAGAGTACTCCATTAGAGATTTCTAATTAATTCTGTGTATTATTTGGGAATTCTTAAATCAAGCTGACCATAAACAACATAAGAAAGAAAATACTACTTTTAAGTCTTGCTAGAAAGTTTATAGAAACATGTTATTTATTTTTTAAATATATGCTTTCAAGTATCCTACCCACTCAAGACCTGATACATACATGATTAGAAATATGTAATTCTATAATAATTTGTGCTTTGAAACATATGTCAATTTTGTTGAGAAGAGGGGAGATATAGCTCCGTCCTAACCCTAAGAAAGGATTTTTTATGTGAAATATGATCTTCAAGGATATATGTAGTCTACTTAATATAAATCTGCAGCCATAACACCCTGGCATCAGATCCCACCTGATCCCAGAAGCTAAGCAGGGTTAGCCTGATTGGTCAGTCCCTGGATGGAAAAACCCCTGGGCATACCAGGTTCAGCAGGCTAGGGAGAAGGACCTGGCAATCCACTCCCAAAACAATCTGCCATTAAAAATCCTATAAATAGCAGAGAAGCATTGACAATAGTGCTGGGCATGGCACAGTATCAGGGAGTGTTTTGTTCTGTTGTACATAGGGTCACTATGAGTCAGACCTGACTCAACAGCACCTGACAACAGCAACAACAGCAACTTCATATAAGGCGTTTTCAACCTGTCATAGGAGGCTTTCTTCTTTCATTCATAATTAATATTATAATTATAAAATAGTTTTATCCTTTTGTAAAGCACATTTCTATTGGACAATACTTACCTAAGAGTTGAAACAACTGTGTTAATGAGGAAATAATAAAATTACAGTCCCTTCAAAGTATTTTGAATTATCAAATCTGTTTTGCTAATTTGAGATTACTTCTTTCTGTAGTAACTTGTATCAAGGAGAACTAGCCAAATAGTAAAAGTAAGTGAAATTAGAAATATCTCTTTTATCTCAAAACATTGATGCACCACTACACAGGGAGGAGACTAAAATACACATTTAAGTCCTGTATAGAAATTGAAAGTAAAACAAGAATAGCTAATAGCAAGTATCCTGCCACAAAGAAACAATTATGCTAGATGTATAGTTTCTATACAAGACAAGTAGGCATGGCCAGATTGGTAGAGGCTTATTTCTCCAGTAATTTAGCAGGTTGTATAAATAATGAAACCCTGCAGCTACAGCCCTGTGGCATCTGATCCTCTCAAATCTTGGAAGCTAAGCAGGGTCGGGCCTGGTTAGTACTTGGATGGGAGACTGCCTGGGAACACCAGGTGCTGTAGGCTTGGAAGAAAGACCTGGCAACCCACTCCCAAAAATCAATCCACCATTGAAAACCCTATGAATAGCAGAGAAGCACTGACAGTAGTGTTTCGCCTATTGTATGTAGGGTCGCTATGAGTCAGATACCAACTGGAGGGCACCTAACAACAACATAAATGATGAGGGTGCATAGCATGAGAACAAAGTCTACCTCTAGGCAGCCCCATGTTACTCTAAGAGCATCCTCCATCTCTACAGCCCAGTGGGGTGTAGGAAAAAATTGGAAGAAAATTGGCAAAAACCCCCAAACTGGGAAACAGCTTTTGAATATCTGGTTTTGTAAATTAGAAATCTAGGGAAAATGAAATAACCTGGTTGCACGTTTGTACAAAACCCTTCCCTGATTGGAAAATTAGACTGAAAGCTGATTGGCTCAGGCCATTCCGTGGGCGAGCTATATAAGGAGCTGCGCTGTGACAGCTCAATCCTTTTTCATCTTTTCGCCCAGACCATCGGCTAATCGAGACCTTTTCGCCTTTCTCTTGCCTGGACCATTGGCAAGGAAACAGCTCGACCCCTTTGGCCCGGATCTTCAACCACCTACAAGGAAAGACCCTGTTCTTGCTTGGACCACCGATGAGGAAACAGCTTCCTCTCTCTCTCTCTGTCTCTCTGTCTCTCTCTCTCTCTGTCTGTCTGTCTGTCTCTCTCTCTCTCTCTCTCTCTCTCTCTCTCTCTCTCTCTCTCTCTCTCTTTCTCTCTCTCTCTCTCTCTTGCCTGGACCTTCAGTGAGGAAAGAATGTTCTCCCCACCACGACCATCAACAAGGAAAGAACCTGCTCTCCGTCTGATCACCCACGAAGCAAGAACTGTCTCCAGGTGTTTGCCCCTGGAAGGCAAAAGCGCCTGAGGCTTTTCCTTTCTCCCATCTGCGCCGAGTCCCGATGGCCACAGTAGTCTGCGCCCCTCACCTGAGGGTCCCAAGTGAATTCTGTTTAGTATTTGTGTGCCCAGCGCTGCTGCCCCTCCTAACATCTGGGCCGGACTGGGAGGCACACACCCCACAGTGGGGCTGTTAAAAAGAGATACTAGAGTGTAAGAACCACTGCGTTAATCTGTCCCTTCTTTTCCAAGGTCAAATCACCAGGACCAGAACAAATTATCAAAATTCTGCCTAGGTAAAAAGAAACAAGAGCTTGTCCAGAGAAATGGCTGATTCCAGGATGCAAAGGAAAATACAAGGTGAGACAAGGGACATCTTGTATCAGAAAGGAAGAAGTACTTGAAAAAATGATTGAGGTATGTCATGAGGATGTAGAAGTCAGCTTTAAAACATCAAAATGACAATCCATAAGGGTAAAAATTTATAAAGTACTATTAATTAAAATAAAAAACTTCTGCTCTTTGAAGGACACTGTTCAGAAGAAAATGAAAAGATAAGGCACAGACTGAGAAAATATTTACAAAATATCAATCCTATAAAGGACTTGTATCCAGAATATATAAGGACATCTCAAAACTTAAGCCTATTAAAACAATTCTATCACAAAATGAATGAAATATTTTGAAGAGATGCTTTATCAAAGAAGATATGTAAATGGTAAACACGCATATGATGTAATGCTCACTTATTGTTGTTGTTATTGTTAGGTGCCGTCAAGTCGGTATCCAACTCATAGCGACCCTCATAGGGTTTTCGATGGCTGAGTGCTTCGGATTGCCTTGGGAGTGAATTGCCAGGTCCTTCCCCCATTTTTGCAGTGCTGGGAATTGAACTCGGGGCCTCAGAGACTGCAGTGCAGCGCTCTACCCACTGAGCTAAATCCCAGCCCCATTTATCATTAGGAAAACACAAATTAAAATCACACATATGGCAAATTGATCTTTAACCAAAGTGTAAATACAAATTCAGAAGGGCTGGTCTTTTACATGAAATGTTTCAAAAACTGTACAGCAATATGCAAAAAAATGCTATAAACATGACCAAATTAAAAAAAAAACATGACTTCTACCATATACATAAAGTAGATCTACATGCAAAATATAAAACAAACTTCCAAAGGTAAACACGAAAGAAATCTTTGTAACCTTGGGTTAGACAATCATTTCTTAGACACAATGCAAAGATCACAATGAAATATCACTTACACACACATAAGAATAGCTTCAACTAAAAAACAGATCATATAAAGTTTTGGCAAGGATATAAAATAACTGGAACTCTGATAAGTTTTTGTTGAAAATGAAAAATGGTCCAGTCACTGTGGAAAATACTTTGGCTTGTCAAGTTCAACACAAATATACTGTATAGCCAGTAGTCTTACTCATAGGCAAGAGAAAAACTTGTGCTCATACAAAACTTTGAGGCAGATGTTTACAGTAGCTTTTTCATCATTAAAAACTGCAAGGAAAATAGTGACATATCCCATATCAAGATGTGATATATCCATACAACAGTATAATACTCAATAATAAAAGGCAACAAAGTGTTGTTTTATGTGACAACATGGATAAATATCAAATGCAGTATGCCAAGTAAAAGAAGCCAGACTCAAAGGCTGAATTAGACACAGAAAGCAGATTAGTGGTCTCCTAATCTGTGGAGGTTGGAGGCAAATGGGGAAATAGGAATACTAATAAATGGATGGGGCTGGGATTTAGCTCAGTTGGTAGGGCACTGTTCTGCAGTCTCTGAGGTCCTGAGTTCGAATCCCAGCAACACAAAAATGGGAGAAGGAAGTGGCAATCCATTCTCGTGGCAATGCCGAAACAATCAGCCATTGAAAACCCTGTAAGGATCGCTATGAGTTGGACACAATTCCATGGCACCTAACAACAACAACAATGAATGGAAGTGATGAAAATGTCCTAAAATTGGTTGTGATGATTGTACAACTTTGTGACTATAACCAAAAACTTTTGGCTAGAACACTTTAAAAGGGTAAATTGTATGGTATATAAATTTTATTTCAGTAAAGCAGCTTTTTTAAGTTTATACATTTTGTTATCACTTATATGGCATTCTGGAAAAAGTAAAACTATACACACAGAAAACAGA
Source organism: Pedetes capensis (assembly GCA_007922755.1). NCBI lineage: Eukaryota > Metazoa > Chordata > Mammalia > Rodentia > Pedetidae > Pedetes > Pedetes capensis. The sequence goes on along the minus strand of VMDO01026316.1, from coordinate 18,380 downwards.
TGATTGGTTCTCAGTGTGGATGATGAGGTTAACTTTACAAAGGGCTAGATGGAACTTTCTGAGGGTGATATATCTTGACTGTATACACTTGTCAAAACTCATAGAACTGAATGGAATGAATTATATTGAAAGTAAAGAATATCTTAATAAACCTGACATTTTTAAAAAAAAGCAACTGCATTTTTCATCAGAAAAATAGTCTTTAGTTTTACGATTTTTAATTTGTGTATTGGCTTGATAGGACTGGTCACCTATTCTTGGAGAGCTTTTGGTCAGTGGCCTGTCACAACTCTTAATAGTGGACTTACAAATATTTAGTTTGGCATTATGTTTTTATAAGTGAAGTGGTTTCATTTTACTCTTTAAATGTTTTGCATAAATGTTTGCATAAATGTAAGGTAATGCAATAATATACATTTCCAGTCACAATTATAATGCTATTAAGTAGGTCTGACTATTTATTATGGTTTTATGAATAAAATAAATTCAGTTTACATATGCTTATTAAGTTAACAATGGGTTTTACATTTCTGAAAAGCATGTGCAGAGGGAAATTTAATTGTCTAAGAGAAATGTTCCAAAATTGAATTATTTCAGTTTCGAATACTTTTTAAAAGTATGTTAAGTTTTTCTACTAAGAAAGTGGAATTTTTTTTATCAGAAAAATGTCAAACAAGCAAAAAATTTGCAAGCGTGGGGACAGGAAAAAGAACATTGTATAACATTTACCCAAGTGCACCTATTGCTGATATTTTACCCCATATGTCCTCACGTATATGCATGAGTCTAGTTCTGGACCATCTAGTCTGTTCCACTGGATCTAGGCCTCTTTCCTTTTACCCATATCACACAGCTGGTGTAAGGCAGCTGTCCAGCAAATCTTGACATCAAGTACTCTGAATCTCCCAAATTAGTTTTCTTTTTCAAAATTGTTTTGGCTATTCGAGTGCCATTATTTTCCCATTTAAATTTCTGGAACAACTTCTCCACATCCACAAAAAAATCCCCCTGGGATTGTGTTTGGGATGCAATGAACTTATCACCCAAATGAAGGAGAACTTACGTCTTGACTATATTGACTCTGTCCACACAAGGACACAATTTAGCCCTCCATCTATGTAGGTATCTGATTTTTTTTCTAAGTGAAAATTTAGTTTTTATTTCTGGCATCTTTCTTTTTATACCCTGCCTAACCCTCTCTCCATTCTCCAATATCAATTTCTGACACATTAAAAAATGTATATAAAACAAAGACAAAAGTAATATATATACTTTTAAGTTTTCAGTTACTAACATGATACTAGCTCTCTGAACCTAAAAAGTTGCCACTTAAAAATGACTCAGAATACCTTGGCTAATTTTCTTAATTTCATGTAAATAAGCTAAATGCAGTTGGTCTACAATTATTAGACAACAATAATCATTTGCACCTCAGAAAAAATCCATGAGAACACAAAATTTCAAAAACTTTCTGTGCCAGGCACCATTCCATTCCTGGGTAAGAAACTGCATGTGTTTATCTCATTCACAAGGTTCTTTGTTCAAAACTAATTGTACACATGAGCAACCTAACTCCAACATCAACAGGGCAGCTTAAATGCATCCCCTTAAAACCTATAATAGAGGCAAGGGCCAGCACTACTAAAAGGAGAATCCATTAACTGAGAGGAACACACAAGGCCACTTTCAAAGACTGTGAATATGACAGTAATTGGTAAACTGAATATTTTTCAAAAAGTCCTTTTGTTCTTAATAGGGCAGAAGCCATTGTTGAGCTAAGACACACTGTCTCTGTTAGGGACAGCAGTAGAGTATTGGTGCATGCACAGGATCAAAAGCTGTGATGAAAGGGTCTGTAATTAATAATAATTGCTTCCCAAGTGTCTATTTTACATAAAGATTCCACTTCATAAGGGACACATTCAAGTCCAGTGGATAAGCTTAATATTTTCACTGTGGGTGGTCTTTTCTGGGAAAGCTATTCAAACGCTCTGCATGGAGCTAGCAAAACATCATTAATAAGAATGATGCAGAAGAATTACAGAGACAAAGCACACCCTGCCTATGGTGACATTTTACTAGGCACCAGCAATAAGCAGCCTATGCAGCTTTTAAAGCTTATGAGATGAAGGTCTCCACCCAAAGACAATGAAGGCACAATTACTTCTTCATCCAAGTGTTTTTATTTAACGGGTACCTTTTTGGAGCCGGTGACCAAGAGTGGGGATGATACTTGGTATATTTTACTTGTAGGACTGGTTGCATATTTATACTATTATTTTTCTGCAAGTAATTTTAAATAAAAGAAGAGAACCTGATTAATTCTTTTGAGTTCATCTAAATGCAGAAGTGTAAAGCCTACCAGATGAATATTTCTGTAACTCACAACAAAATGAGAGAGATTTAAACAAATACTTCAACCCCTTTATTCTCACATTAGAAAATCTTTCATTTTAACTTTCATTGGGAAGCAGGGGAATATAATTGATGGACTATAATCTCTCAATTATTCTGACAATCACCTAATAACTATGAGTCACTGCGGTAGTCTCATCCTTCACCCCTCCCCTACTCTTTGAAGTATAAATTTGCAGTTTAACCATCTGACACTGGAGTGGCCTTTTCTTCTGCTTTGGCCAGGAGAACACAGTGGACAGATATTCCACCAGTACAGAGACAGATCTCATAACACCAGACACACCTGGGCATCTCACTATGCTGCCATGAAAACAAGCCTGAATTGACCTGGTGGGTGATGAGAACCAGACAGAGGAAGGCCATTCCAGCTGAGGTCACCCAAGGGCAGCTAGCCACCAGCCACCTTCTCTGCAGAGGGCAGACATATGGCCCCCTGCCAACCTATAAACTTGGGATCATAATTAATATATGCCTGTTGTTTTAAGACATGAAATTTTAGAGTAGTTTCATATATTGCATAGCAACTGATATAATCATTTTCCTTTCAAAGTTGATCCTTGGAATTCTTCCTATACATTTCTTGTTTTTTTCCCCTTCCTCATGTGTTTTCTCAGTTGCCAATACCATCACACCCTGCGACTCCTGATTAATGAGTGCACGTTGGCCTCTCTGTCTCTTGTACATCCTATTATCAGTCATTTAATCCTGTAGCTTCTATACAGAAGTGGATCTCAAAGCTCTTTGCCCTTATTCTCCATTTGTTTTGCCACTCCATTAATATAGTTTGTCCTTTAAAAGGTCTCCTTGCCTCCTTTATTTGCCCCTTTAATAAATTCTTTAATCATTACAGTAGAGTAACTTTCTTACTACGTCAGAATCATCCTGTTACTAAAATACATGTGAGGACATATCATACCATAAATACAAGTCAGATACTTGAATAGCTTCCAGCTTCCTACAGAATGCTCTCTGAAGAGCTTAGCATGGCATTCAAGATGCTCCATGATCCGATCCCATCCCTTCCATGTTTCCTCAGTCCCATCACACTAGAATCACCACCAAAACAGAACGTGCTCTTCCACCTTTCTGTGCTTTGACATACTGTTTTCTTCCCTTCCCTAGCTATCAAACTTCCAACCAACAGATTCAACTACTGACAATTCCTCTCTAATAGGCACAGAGCCCTCCCTGCCACTCCCATCCCCTTTCTCATGCCATGGGTGGATTCATCTTTTCCCTGTAATACCTCAAATACACCTCCATTGTGACAATTTTTCATTACAGTTTAATCTCAGCTTAGTCAAGTGCTAGAAGGTTGTAAATTCATTGACAGCATGGCCAGTGAATGTTTACACTCCTCATCCATACACTACCAGGTGTTATATGCTAAACGTAGTGTGCCATAGATCCCAGGTCCTAGAGAGGAAAGGAACTGTTCAGAGGGAATTTGATTTTCTGACCAACAGTCAAGCCCAGATATGGGGCAAATAAGTACCTTTGATCCATGTGTTTGCTTTCTCATCACTCTGACAGGATGCCTGATGCAAGCAACTTAAAAGGAGGAAAGATTTATTTTGGCTCATGGTTTCAGATATTTCAGTCCTCAGTCCGTGGTTCCACTGATTCTGAGCCCATGGTGGAACATCATCCTCACCAGCGCATGTGGAAGAGGAGGCTACTCACCTCATGGCAGACAGGAAGTGGAGAGAGTGAGGAAGGGATTGAGGACCAGGTATGACGTTCAAAGGCACATCTCCAATGACTACTTCCTCCAGCTAGACCCAGCCTCTCAACATTTCCAGAATCTCCCAAAAGAATGATATCAGCTGAGGACAAGCCCTTCAAAACATAAACCTTTTGGGGAACACTTCATATCCAAATCATAACAAACGATTATCAAAATGGAAAGTTGTGCACAAAAGAAAGTTAGCTTTTAACTCCTTCAAAATTCTAAACTAAAATATTACAATACAGCAGCAGCTACTTCACTCCTATTCAAGAAAATGTCAACTACAAGGATGTTAAATTCAATTAGAATCAAGACCGAGAAGTGTTATAATCCCTTTCTATTCTCACCCTTGTCTGTCTGGCATATTTGGCAGAATCAGATAAGTAAAAGATGTTACTGAATACAGCAAAACTTTGAAAAACAGAGCACTCTTGTAAAGCAACCTTTTTCTTTAAAGTTTTTGCATCCCACTCTAAAGAGAAGAAAGAAAATGATGATGTTCATCCCAGTATTCAGGTAATAGCTACTTTCAGGCACAAACTATTATATTCAGAGGGGAGTTCTGTAATCATATAGACAGCATTCCTCTAAAAAGAAATGCAGTGACCCTGAGCAAAGTCTCATAATTTCTCTGGGTCACTATTTCCTTTTCCGAATGAGTAGCTGAGACTAACTTAGAAATAAACTCCAGTGAGTTTATTAAATATTAGTTTATTGAAACTGATGTTGACAATAATGAACGTGAGGGGATGTAAGATTTTTGTAACAAGTATTTAAGTATTATGTTACATATAGTATAATATTGTTATAAAGATAGCAAAGGGCACCAATAAAATTTTTAAAAATATTTTTTACTCAAAAGAGGAAAAATAGTGAAAATTTTCACAAAAGTTGAAATTTCATAGCCTTCAATTAGAAATCTTAATTAATAGTAACACTGTATCCCTACCACACAGTCCAGTTAATCTGGATACTACTGTAAATACTGAATACTGGTGTTTTAGAGTATAGAACAAAAATAGGCTTTGCAAATGAGCTGTGAGACCATGGACAAGTTATCAAACCTCCATTCCACTATGTGAAAAACAAAGATAATGCCAGGCACACATGTAATCCCAGCAACTCAGGAGGCAGAAGCAGGAGGATCATGAGTTCATGGCCAGAGGCAGACTATATAACTTAGCAAGACCCTGACTCAAGATAAAAAAAAAAAGAAAAATGGGCTGTGAATGCAGCCCAGTGGTAGAGCACTTGCAAAGTATGCATGAGGCCATGGGTTCAAGCCTCAAGTACTTCAGAGAGAGAGACAGAGAGAGAGAGAGGGAGAGAGAGGGAGAGAGAAGAAAAGAAGAAAGAAAGGAAAGAAAGAAAAAGAATGAAAGAAAGGAAGGGAGGGAGGGAGGGAAGGAGGGAACCAAGGGTAATAATTCCTGCCTTGTTGGAGGCTTATGTAAAGGCTGAGTGAGAAAATGTCCATGGAGTGACTAGAAGAGAGCAGATACTAAATAAGTGTGAATTTCCCTTTCTCCAAGAAAGTTCAATAGAGCACTTTAACAATGCTTAATTGGAAGTCACCTCTCAGCTTACTGATGCATTTATTTTTTCATCATTCAACATTCTGTCAATATGATGAAATGTTTGATTTCCATGAAAAGCATTTGCTTCTAAGTCATTTGTCTCCTCTGCTTGCTGGATGACAAATGCCGGCACCATTTAAAAAGCCAAAATACATTTGTTCATAAAAACAGGTCTGACTCAAGTTTTTGGCTCGCGTTGTCTTAGGCTGACACATGAAAATAAAATGATGGGATACTTGACATACCATTGGTTAATGGAAATACCACAGAGGGCAGAAGCCCTTGATCTGCTTAGCCTTTCTCCACAACAAGGTAGGATACCCCATTTTAGGAAGGAAGAATCTTTCATTTTCTTAAGCCATGCTTTCTAGTCTCTGCTATCCTCTCCATATACACTTGAGCAAAACTGACCTTCTTAAAATCCTTACTAGAAATGAGGACCATTCTAGGAAGCATTCCATTCTGAAAATTCTTAGCTGGGCACCACAGTGCACATCTGTAATCCCATCGATTCAAGAGGCTGACATTGGAGGATCCAGGTTCAAGGCCAGAGGCAGCCTGTACAAATTAGCAAAAACCTTATCTTAAAATAAAAAATAATAAAGGGGCTTAGAGCACTTGCTTAGCATGTGTGAGACACTGGGTTCAACTCTCTGCTAAAAAAGAAAAAAATGAAAAGGAGGGAAGGAAGGAAGGAAGGATGGAAGGGAGGGAGGAAGGAAAGAAAGAAGGAAGGAAAATTCTAGTTCATTTAATGCAATCATGGTTTTGGTCTTGGTCCATCCAAGTTTAACTGGGCAAAGTAAAGTACAAGGTAACAACCTAGTGTCGGAACTCCCCATTAAACAGATGCTGACTGACAGGTTCTGGGTAGTACTGAGATGAGCCCAAATATCACGTCCAAAGAGAAAAAAGCAGGCAACTGGTAGAAGTCTCTGTAGCCTTTGGCAGCAGGAAAAACACACAGGTTGGAGGGCAAGGGAGCAAGCATCCAGTGCCTCTCCTCCAGGGACAGGTAGAGATGTTCTCCTGGGAAGGCCACATGCAACATAAATGGTGGAGACCCGGTGGTTCCATTGTCTAGGCTGGAATTCAGGAACAGGGTCGGGTATCTGAGAATGAGAGGTGATTGCAGAAGACAAGGTCTTTATCCTAAAGTGACTAGTCTAATGAATAAGACACAAGATACAGATGCAGCTAGAGTTCAAGAGGGGCACTTTGACCTCAAGAACAATATTGGAAACAAGGCAAGGAGTTAGAATTGGGCCAATGGACAAGGGCACAGTCAACTCCAGAGCAATGGGATGGGGCTCCTTAAAGCTCACTTCTCCAGTGTCATTTCTTTCTATCAAAGATAATGTATCCCAAAGAATAAGTATGAAGATGAAAGCAATTATTGAGAGCCCACTATATGTCCCTGCTCCAGGGAATGAGAAATCAAAGACAAGAAGACAATTACCTCTGCATTAAGAAACTCAAAGTCTAGTAGAGGAGGCAGAAAGCAATGATTAGGTTAAATATGATAAACATTATGCTAAATAGTCACCACATGCTGTCAATCACAAAGAAGCCCACCTAATCAACATCCAGCTGAGTCAGGAAAATCTTTTCAACTATATTTAATATATTTTGTTTAATTAAATTGTAGACAGTACTGTGACACTTCCCCATCTTCCCTAGAGAGAAAACATTGCTTTCATGCTCTTATTTTTAAACATTTAAGAAAGTCCTTCCTACTCTTACTGAACACCCATTAAATGTTCCTACAGCATTGCAGAATCAAACAATGGGTAATATGTGCCGTCCAGAAAACCAGCCATTCTCTCCTATATTAAGGCACCAATAAATCACAGAGAAGACTGTCCAGTGGTAAATATCCAAATCTACTAGGTTAGGTCTACAGCAATACCACCGTGAATGCACTTATATTGTCAAATCTACCAGGTTATTTCATAGGCAAGACTTTATATAAGCTCAAAACTAACATTATTATTATCAAATACTTCCTGTTAGCACCATACTCCATGTGTTATCCAAAAACATGGTGCTTTGATGAATTAAATGGATGACTTCATTTCATCTTCACAATTATTCTATAAGTCACTATTTATTACCTCCACTGCACTGATGAGAAAAGTGAAGTTCAGAAAGTTAATTAATTTTATCAAGGTTACACAGCTATGTGTTAATCAAGTTTTCTTATTGCTGTGACAAAATACCTGACAGAAACAAAGTAGAAGAAGGAAGGTTTTTTTGGCTCACAGTTTTAGAGGTTTCGGTCCATCATGGCAGGGAAGGTGTGGTAGAACACAGCTGCTTACTCATGGCAGCCAGGAAGTAGAGAGAGAGAGAAAACGCCTGAGCTAGCCTGCTCTCTCCTTCTTGCCCTTTCATCCCATCCAGGCCCCAGCCCATGGAGTGGTGCTCACATGTAGGCAGAGGCTTCCCTTCTCACTTTATCCTTTCTAGAAACACCCTCCCAAATACATCAAGAGGTATGCTTTACTAATTCCCTAAATCCTTTTCAATCCAATCAGTTGACAATCAAGGTTAACCATAACAGTCAGTGCCATGACACATGCCTGTATTCCCAGCAACTCGGGAGGTGAGGCATGGAGAGTTCAAGGCCAGAGGCAGCCTGCACAACTTAGTAAGACCCTGTCTTAAAAGTAAAAAAAAATTAAAAAGGTGGGACTGGAGTGGTTGTTCAGTGGTAGAGCACTTGTCTAGCACTGGGTTTAACACCCACAGTACTGGGGGGAAAAAGAAGGATTAACCATCACAAGTTATAAAGTGGTGGTGTCAGAATTCAATTCCTGTTGTTTGCCTCCAGAGCCTATAGAAGTCTAAACATTTGCCCCTCATCCTAGTCTTATTCCTTTGAATCAAGCACAATCTACTTTGTGATGGGAATTACTTAACATGATGTAGCATATTTTCAAAACAGTTTTACACACAATCTGCTGAACTTCATGCATCCCTGTTCGCTTCAGCATTGAGTCTCAGTCTCAGCCTGGCAAAAAGAATCAACCTTTCCTCACCTGGCTCCAAGTGAGCTTTCTAGCCAACTCTCTTATGTCCTTCCTCTTCTGTTTTCTTCACTCTTTGTGCTGGAATTAGCTGCTGTCTTCATCTGTATTGCTGATCAAAGGCCTTTTCCACTTTTCTGTCTGATAAACCAACTCAACACTTCAGGATGCAGATTGCCCACTACTAGGAAGCTTTGCCTGCCTCCTGCTTTCTCTCCCTATCTTAAGTTACTTCATCTTCCTATCTCACTCTCTTTTGTGTGTAGGGGGTGGGAGGGTGCTGGGGGTCAAACCTAGGGCCTCACACATGCTAGGCATGTGTCCTACCACTGAGCTGCATCCCCAGCCCTCACTACTTTGGAATGTCAGTATAGCAGCACTTGCATTATAACTTGTTTGCTAATCTCTCCCTACAGTTTTCTATTTAAGCTGTGGTCTGTGAACCAGCAGCATTAGAGTCTCTGAGGAATCACAGGCAGTCCTCAAACCTGTATTATCAGAACTGACATTGTTAACAAGACCTCCGTGAGGTATGTGTGCCGTAGACTTTGACAAGAACCTTTCTCAGTCTATGAAATCAAGATGAGAAGAGTGGAGTATTAACCATCTTGAGAATTTAGTACGGAACACAGAACTACATAAATACTCTGTACAGCAAATGTTAATTGAGTCAAAAGAAGATGTGCATTCACTGGATTCTCACAAAAGCCCATGAGATGGGAACCACTCTCTGTTAAAGATGAGAAAACTGAGGCTAGTTTCCTGAGGACAATTTCCTAAAACTCACACAGCCAATGATTAGCAAGATGAGGGCCAAACCTTCTAACTTTAAATTCGTATTCTTGTCATTTCCCTACACACTCTCCCATGAATCATAAATAAGACCAAATATTTATACATTAACTCTCACAATATTTATCTTAGCATTAGAATCCTTGCCCAGGCAGGATTAGCAGTCCCTTGCTTTCATGTTCATGAACTTTTTCATTCCTTGAGATAGTAAAATCTGTGAAATCTTACTGAGCTCTTGGTGTGGGCAATACTCAATATGAGACACAGAGAGTACAATAAACCAGATCAATTTCAGTCCTCATGGGAAAACCAAGCAATAAATAGTAATCTTCATCCACTGTGAGAAGTACCATGCTCGTGTGTGTGTGTGTGTGTGTGTGTACGATGTGCAACAATAAAGAGAAAAATATGAGGAAATGCACTTTATACAACCTATGGCACGTGCTGCCAAACAAAATCTGGTAAAGTAAGATAGAGAAAAAGACCCACCAGGGCACCATACAGTTTTCAGTGCATCAAAGATTTACACACTCTTCCCATTATCATTAATGGCTGTTATGAACATAATTTGTCCCCACGCACCAAGAGGAGAATAAATTCCTCACAGAGGGGAAATAGAGGGTATTTAAAGAAAAAATATTTTATGCAGAAAGCTGATGACTGCTAGCTGATAATGAATGCAGTAGGAGTAATAGTATTTTTTTTAAATTCCTCATTATACAAGTCATAGCAGTCATGGGGAAATACTAAACACACACTCATACACACCCACACACACACAAGCACACACACAAGCACACACACACACACTGAATTATCCAGCAAACAATGACACAAATAGCTTGTTAAAATTCAAGGCTAAATAAATTAAAAATGGAAAGCAGGATGGAATAAAAATAAAAGGGAGCAGATATTCCAATGACTTTAAATTATAAAGACCATATAGAAAGCAGAAAAGTAGAGGGATTCTAGCAGACAGATGAATCAATAAAAAAAAAATCCTCCTGTGATAAGTCAGGCTCCCCCAAATCACTGAATCTGCTGATGACAGAAACAAAGAACAGAAAGATATCTTGTGAGAGAAAAAAAGCAAACACATTCTTAAGGGACTGAAATAAATGAGACCAGGGGGTTGATAAGTGGCCTATACAGGTCAATATAGGTGTTAGATAATGATACAAGGGACCAAAAATACTCTTACAGGGTAAAGTTTGCAAGTCAGCAGTATAGAGATATTCTCAAGAGCAGCATTGTTATATATTTTAATGCCTTCTTGGCTAATAAGAATAAAACAGACAGCCCAAGTGGAGATGTGGGACTTGGAACATAATTTCTACTTTTGTGGAACAACATTCCTTAAGGTGATTATGAGGTTTTTGTTCTTCATCAGATGTTTATTAATCCATTGTCCCATCTCTGTATCTTATTATTCCTGCCAAGGTCACAGATTATATTCACAATTTCAGGTCAGGAGGTATAAGAGCTAACTCAGGGAATTGGAAACAAACTTAAAATCAAGGTATGGAAGGTTCCTTTTCTTCTCAGATCCTCTGTTTTTTCTCCTGTAAAATGAGATTAATTGACACTATCCCCAGAGCTCTCATATAAGAAAACAGTCACTCATATGTTCCCCCAAAGGCAATCAAAATCACATAAAACAGTATACATGTAGGTCTCCTGGCACCATGTCGAGCCCATGGTAAGCACTGGGTAAACTGGCTCCTACTATTGTGTTGGAAGGATTTCCTACCCCGAAGAGTCATTAAATCCAAGAGACTGTGTAGATTGTGAGCCATTTTCCTTTGGAGAACAGATTAGACTAAATTTATGAAGGCCTGAGACAAAGTCTAGTCAGTGTACTCTGAATATAACACCTAGCACACTGTACTAAGTAAGATAACCTCTTTGGGTTCCTTGCAAATGGAAGCTGTAAAGGAGAGCATGAATATTAAATATACATCCATCTGTGTATATCAAATCCATCCAGACTGTGATATCCACACTGGATCAGAGTAACAAACACCTGTGCATCTTCATATCTCTAAACCTCAGTAAGAGACCCTTGTGGTACAAAACTCAAGAGCACTAAATAATGATCTTTGAATCTGCTTGTAATATACATCATCTGTAATCACCTTCCTAGTTGTTAGTTGTTAGGTGCCGTCGAGTCAGTATCCGACTCATAGCGACCCTCACAGGGTTTTCAATGGCGACTGTATCGGGATTGCCTTGGGAGTGGATTGCCAGGCCCTTCTCCCATTTTTGTGGTGCTGGGAATTGAACTCGGGGCCTCAGAGACTGCAGTGCAGTGCTCTACCAACTGAGCTAAATCCAGGCAATCCCAAAACAGTCAGCCATTGAAAACCCTATGAGGGTTGCTATGAGTCGGATACCGACTCTACAGCACCTAACAACAACAACAACCACTAGGCTGCACCTTCCTAGAGGTGAACTATATATCAACAAGAATTACTGTGGCATCAAATAAGACACCCATAAAATTGCATAGTTATATTACTCTATTTTGGATGCCTTTGGGAAATACATAAGTTGAAAGCATCTAACAATGGGCAAGTGAATTGAGTTTAGACTTGAGGTCATAGAAATACCCAGTAAGATTAGGTTTGCTTATTTAAACTGAGAGTCTTTTGTGCATAACGTGTTAAGAACACTACTTCCATGCTCTGCCAGTATATAATCCTTTTGTGGAAACTGGGGCAATATATTAACTTTAATTTGAGAAAATTTAAAAAATACTCATGGGGCAAAGTTCTGTAAAACTTGTCCATACACCTTACTACATCTTCATATTATGTAACAATAGGGCTGGGATTTAGCTCAGTTGGTAGAGCGCCACTCTGCAGTCTCTGAAGTCTCGAGTTCAATTCCCAGCACCACAAAAATGGGAGGGCGTGGCAACCGACTCCCAAGGCAATCCCGAGACAATCTGCCATTGAAAACCCTATGAGGGTCACTATGAGACAGACACAACTCGATGGCACCTAACAACAACAACAACAACAACAACAACATTATGTAGCAAGCATCCCTCCATAATAAATAAAATAAACATTCTATTCATGCAGAATGGGAGAAGGACATGGTAATTCACTTCCGAAGCAATCCTGAAACAATCAGCCATTGAAAACTCTATGAAGATTGTTATGGGTTGGACCCGAATTGAGGGCACAACAACAAGAATAATTCATGCAGAGGAACCACTCAGGATGAGCTGCAATCAGTAAATACAAGCATCTCTTCCACATTCCAGTGGTCTAAAATTACTCCAAAGACCAAAATGACTGGTGCAGTTCTTAAAAGATGGCATTTAGGGATGGAGATGTAGCTCAGTGGTAGAACACTTGCCTAGTATGCATGGACCTTGGGTCCTCAGCATGGCACAAAAAAAAAAAAAGAAAGAAAGAAAAGAAAGAAAGATACCATTTGCTTAGAAAAAACACACACTGTCCTTAAACAACCTTATTGTCTAGCTCATCCTATAATGGCACTTTTAAACCACTTTTGCTAAAACATACTGACCAGAACTGAAATACTGATCAGGGCAGTCCACACCCTGACCCGGACTGCTTCTTTAGGCATCCCACTGTCCCTTGCCCTCAATTTTTCCCCTACTGAAACCTCAAACTAGTGTCAGTTCCCTGAAGATGGACTTGGGGTCACCAGCCCCATTATCTGTTCCTCTTCCCAATGTGCACATTGATTAAATATCCTTTCTCTGTCTTTCATCATTATTCATCTCTTTATTTGGCATATTGGGGATGGGTGGCAGAGACAGTCTATTGTGACTCCTGGAGGTGGGGCTTTCTCCTAAGACTCCAGTGATAATCCCATATCTAAGAGGAAGATAAACCAAGAAAGAAAAAAACAGAAGAGGGAGCAATTGCATCACAATATCAAAGAGTGATTAAAAAGAAAATTCCCTTAAAAAAATCTTACGTCAGAGCAAGAATCAATCCTGGACACCTAGACAAAAAGAAAGATTTTAAAATTCCATTTGGTGTTCAAATTTACTGCAAATTGCATATGACAATACAGTTCTGAAATAGTGCAAAATGAAGCTCCAACTACAATTTTGGTGATGTGGTTTCTATATTTGTATGGTTGTTAAAATAAGAGGGAATGCTGGCAAACTATCATATAGCAAAAAACAAGCCACTGGGTGAGGGGAAAATAACCAAAGAAACAGTCAAAAAGTAAGTGATAGTTTGTAAGGGATTTTAGTGGAATGGTGAGGGTTTTACTCTGCATTACTTGGGTTATTTCTGAATGAGCATTTGCTTATTATAAAAAATCACTCCATGTATAATTTAGTAAAACTGTAAATTCCTGGCACAGTGGATTCAAAAGTATGAAGCTGGCAAACCCTTCTTTTGAAAATCTAAGAACTATTTGCATGAGAATTATCACTCTGAACTGAGCAAATTCCAGTTTGTTGACTCACTGACTTAGCCACCTACACTGGGCTTGGAGCAGAATGGGTCCCACCCTCTGTCTTTTTGGATGGCAGGGCCAACCAGCTCAACAGTCACAAGGGAAAAACAATGTGATAAGAGAGTTTGCTGCAAAATAAGAAGGCACCAGGTCAACGGAAAAGCAATAAGCCCATTGGGTTTCTGTTTTAACTCAATCTTGAAAGGATTTTTGGGAACTTGAGAAACTGAATACATTTATATGGCAAGTATGCGCCTCTGAAGTTTGAAGCACCAATCTTCATGCTTTTATCTTGTTGGAAAGACTGGAAAGAAAAAGGAGGAGGATGTCTTCAAATGGAACTCTCACACTCTGCATAACAGGGTGGAAATTGTATTTAGCTGTACAGAAGAACAAAAGAGCATATGACTGCTAATTTTCTAACCCCTCCTTTTCTGTTAACTCTATTGAGGCAACTGTATTTTTCTACTTGCTAAACTTCAAGCATCACTTTGAAATATTAATAAATTCATAGAAAGCTGAAATCATGTCTCACTGACTCTTCAATATGCATTATCTTCCTATAGCATCACTTCCAGAAGGTTACCAAAATTGATGAAGTAATAAATGATAAGAGTTCACTTTGAAGGGCATTGAAGGAAAACTAAAAGTGACCTCTACTTGGGGAACTTGCCCAAAACCTGGGTTAAAGCCCATTTCTGCTACCACCTGGCTGTTTCCTTGCACAAGTTACTCGATTTCTCTGTCATGATCTCTCAGCCTTAAGACCAGGGTTTATAATAACACCTATATTTTAAAAAATTGAGAAAACGTCAAACAACATCACAATTATTAAACAGGTCTTTGTGTGGGTAGAGCATGCTCTGACCCAAATAAAGGTAAGGAGACTCCAAATTTCAGGCACAGAATTAAGTAGGAATACATACTTTTTTTAAAAATACTTTCACTTACAGTATTCAAGATAAGAGAATAATATGCATTTGAAAGATTACCTGTGAAATCTTAAATTTTAAAAGAATGAAGTGATCAAAGCAAGGTATCAGCATTATTTTTTCTCTAATATCCAATATATTATCAAAATCTTAAATTCTACATTTTTCTCTGATAAATTTTACTTCATATCACTATAAATGGAAGCATGGGAAAAGGGAAAATAAGCACAAAATCCAGTCCATAACCTGAAATTATCAAAGAAGAAGTAAAAACTTTCTACAGCAAGGGTCAAGGGACATTTTCCATAAAATTCAAAATAGGTAGCCTGGCGTGGTGGCACACACCTGTAATCCTGGTAACTCAGGAGGCAGAGACAGGAAGACTGCAGGTTCAAGACCAGAGGCAGTCTACGTAATTTAGTGAGACCCTGTCTCAAGATAAAAAATAGAAAATGGGCTGGGGATGCAGCCCAGAGGTAGAGCACATGCAAAGTATGTGTAAGACCTTGGGTTCAGCCCCCAAGTACAGCGCACACACACACACACACAAATAATAATAATAATAATAATAATAATAATAATAATAATAATAATAAAATAAATAAATAAAAGTAGGCAATGTTTTAGAGCCCGTGGACCACATAAGATGTTCTTCCCTTTCCCTTCCCCCTCCTCCCTTTAAAAATATGAAAACATGGCCGGGTGCAGTGGCGGCTCATGTCTATAATCCCAGGAACTCAGGAGGTAGAGGCAGAAGGATCAAATGACCCTGTCTCAAAAAAATAAAATAAAATAATAAAATAAAATTTAAAAAACAGGGCTGGAGGTGCAGCCCAATAGTAGAGCACTTACAAAGTACGGGTGAGGATTTGTACTCAAGCCCACTACTGGAAAAAAAAAAAAAAAAAACAGGTGAAAACCATTCTGTCTTAGTCATCTGTCCTCACTGTAGTAAAAAATCCAACAGACACAAACATATGGGGGAAAAGGTTATTGGAAGCTCATAGTTAGTAGATGAGTCCATGATGTCAGTGGGGCAAGTGTGGCAGTGGCAGGAGGCAGGGTCCATGGAAGATGACTTTACATTTTCAAAAGCAAGAAACTGAGCATGAGCTGGGCAGCGGATCTGGGGTAAAAACCTCCGAAGACTCACCCTGGAGCAACACCACTTCGGCAATGCTGAGACTCATCTCCAAAGTTCCCTGATGTCCACAAACAGCACCACCAACTGAGGACCAAACATTAAAGCCCATGACCTTTGGGGGACACTCTATATTCAAACCAGGACACATTCCTAGCTCTATGACCAGACAAAAACAGCCCTTTGGGCCAGATTTGCAAGCAGAAGTTAACACACTGTAGGGCTGAGGCCCAATCCTCCCCAAGGCCTATTTTTATAAATAACATTTTATTGAAACACAGACACTCCCATTCATCTATGAATTGTGGATGGCTGTTTTCCCACTTCAAAGACAGAGGTGAGTCCTTTCTACAGACACTATGACCCACAAAGCCAAAAACATTTGCTATCTGGCCCTTTACAGGAAAATACTTGCCACTCCCTGCTGTAAAATGAGAATGCTTAGCTGGGCACGGAGGTGCAGGCCTATAATCCCAGCGGCTTGGGAGGCAGAGACGAGAGGATCGCAAGTTCGAGACCAGAGGCAGTCCATATAATTTAGCGAGACCCTGTCTCAAAAAGTAAAAAAAAAAATGGGCTGGGGGCACAGCTCAGTGGTCCAGCACTTGCAAAGCATGCAGGTGCAAGGCTCTGGGTTCAACCTCCAGTACCACACACACACACACACAAAAATGAGAATGCTTCATTAAGATCACTTTTCTATCCCTCCTACTATAAGAAGAATTAGAGTAAATGGTTCTAGTTAACTTTGATAACAATTTTTTTCCTTGCCAGTGTTAAACACCATAAAAGGCAAAACATAATAAATTTTATATATGAAACAGTATTAGGTAGCAAAAACTTCCAACCATTTGTTTCTTAAAATGTTGTTGTTGTTGTTAAGTGCCGTCAAGTCGGTATCTGACTCATAGCGACCCTCATAGGGTTTTCAGTGGCTGTTTCGGGATTGCCTTGGAAGTGGATTGCCAGGTCCTTCTCCCATTTTTGTGGTGCTGGGAATTGAACTCAGGACCTCAGAGACTGCAGCACAGCGCTCTACCAACTGAGCTAAATCCCAGCTCCTTCTTAAAATGAGTGTCATGTATTTTCATAGTTTTTGTAACAGCAGAGAATGTGAAATCCTGCCTTTTCTGAAATACTGAAAGAAAGCAATACAAAGCTAAAATAGCCTGTATAAAACCCAAGAACAGGATATACAATGTAAACTTAGGCAGGAAAAACACCCTTTTGAGGTATAATGAAAACTGGCAGAAAAAAACACACTTATAAGGCATAAGAACATTAGATGAGCCACGTGATATTTAGAGAACACAGTTGTTCATTTTACTCAGGACAATGACATGCCTGGTTCTGAAAATGTTGCCTCTACCTATTAATTTTAATTCTGTGTATAAAAAAGCATAAGCCAGATAAATATCTTTGTAAACCCACTTGAATAATTGTTAAACATGGTGATTTCATAGTGAATATACATAAGGATCTACTCTCAATAAGTTGATGACAAGAATTTCAGGAAGCATAAATAAGCTAAATAACTGGGTCTTGCAACCCAACAAACTATTACTTTCATTTTTAAAAGAAGGATATGTTACATTTTGGAGAAACAGGTCAATAATTTTATATTGAAAACCTGAAAATTTTCCAAAGATAAGTATCGCCTTGTTGTTGTTGTTGTTAGGTGCCGTCGAATCAGTATCCGACTCATAGCGACCCTCATAGGGTTTTCAATGGCTGACTGTTTCGGGATTGCCTTGGGAATGGATTGCCAGGCCCTTCTCCCATTTTTGCAGTGCTGGGAATCGAACTCGGGACCTCAGAGACTGCAGCGCAGTGCTCTACCAACTGAGCTAAATCCTAGCCCCAAGTATTGCCTAGATGTCCTTAAAGACTCACTCAAGAAAAAGGAGATTATCAGAAAGCAGCACTAGAACACTAAAACTTGTTATTTGTTGTTGTTAGGCGCTGTCAAGTCAGGTCCAACACAGTAACCCTCACAAGGTTTTCAATGGCTGATTGTTTGGGAGTGGACTGTCACATCCTTCTCCCAGTTTTTGCAGTACTGGGGATCCAAGCTGGGTCCTCAGAAAGTGCAGAGAAGCACTCTACCAACTGAACTAAATCCCAGCCCCAACACTAAGAATAAACTCTATTAAATTCACCTCAGTTTTAGTTTTGATATGTGAAGACAGTTTCACAGGCATAAGGTTTCTTGATATTTGCAAGATACTTGACAATGTTAATGTTCTTTATCACCTACAGCGGTAGCCCTGTGACATCCGATCCCGTCAGATCTCGGAAGCTAAGCAGGGC
>VMDO01026315.1:0-26905 GCA_007922755.1 Pedetes capensis | reverse complement strand
TTTTTTTTTTTTTTTTTTTTTTTTTTTTTTTTTACCATTTGCTCAAATTAGGCCTACATGAAATCATATTAAGTTGACCTGCAGCCTCTTAACCCTCTTTCATGCAGGTTTCCAGTCTCAGTACCAATTACCATGGTTGCTTGTCCTCTATATTTTTATACTCTGGAACTTAAATCTAAGAACTGATCAGATTCACATTTGATTTTTTTAATAAGAAACCTTCACAGATGGTGTTGGGTACTTCTAATCAGGATACACATGTCTGGGGTCTCTAGACAAAATAGTTTATAGTGTATCAAGTATTTATGAACAATTCATAGTCTTAGAAATCTAAATTTGATTAAGTTTGTTGAAGCCTGCATATATTTAACAAGTAAAAACTATCAAATCCAAGTACCCTCTGTGGAGAAATGTATGCTAGCAATGACAGCAGTATCACAGGAAGACACTTTCTCTCTCTCTCCAACCTGAGCTTACCTCACCCCGAAAGCCATACGTGGACAGACTGGATAGGTCCTCAAAGGACTGCAATTTACTTGTGGTGAACCTCTCACACACAATATCCAGATCTTCCTTCTACAAGGCACACAAAAATGAATGAACAATCACAATACTCATTTTTTCCAAATCATTCTGAATTTATTTTATTTAATTCATTTAATTTTATTGGAATCCAGAACCCCACACTGCCCCTGTGTTCCTACTCTTATATTTTTGTGACTGATTTATCTCACTTAATATCTTCAAAATTCATCCATGTTGAAGCATGTTTCAAAATTTTATTCCTATTTAAGACTAAATATGTTCTATTGTATCTATCACATTCTGTTTATTCATTTATCCACTGATGAACACATAGACTGCTTTTTTCTTTTGGCTATTGTAAACAATGCTGCTATGAATATGGGTATACAAATATCTGTTCAAGCCCCCACCTGCATTTATTTTGTATACACACAAGTAGAATTATTGGTAATTCTAACTTTTTGATGAATCACCATACCATTTCCCATAATGGTTGCACCATTTTTCATTCCCATCAGAAATAAGAGGTCCAACATCTCTACCTTTTGCCAATACTTATTTTATTTTTTTGATAATAGCCACTGCAATGGGTGTGAAGTGGTACTGCACTGTGGTTTGTACTTCCGTTTTCTTAAAAACTAATGCTGAGCATCTTTTCATGTGAGTCTCATTACTTTTCGCTCTGTCAAAATGAAAACAAGTCCAAAACTTTTATCCAAAAACCTCTATACTGCACTCCAGACACACACACACACACATACACACACACACACCCCTTACACAGGCATTTTGAATTTAACATGCCCCAAAAGCAATTTCTCATCCTCCTCCACAAACTTGTTTCTTCCATAATCTTTCCCATCTCAATAAATGGTAATTCTTTTTATTTCACCAGGGCAAAACCTTGAAACCATACTTTCTTTTTCTTTTGCAATACTAGAGGTTGAATCCAGGTCCTTGCACATGCTAGGCAAGTGTTCCACACCTGAGCAGTGTCACCAGCCCCTTTTTTATTCCACATTTTTTTTAAGACAAGGTTCACTAAAGTGCACAAGCTGCGTCTGGCCTTGAACCTGTAATCCTCCTGCCTCCACCTCCCAAGTAACTGAGTTACAAGCATGCATCAGAGTGAGTGCCGAGCTCTGGAATCAAGAAAATTCTTGACTCCTTTCTCTCCTACTCTACATTAGCAAATGCTGAGAGTTCTGACTTCAGAATTAACTCAGAATCTCACTACTTCTTATATCCTCTCTACTGCAATCAAATTGGTCCAAGGCACTGTCACCTTCTCTTAAATTCCTGCCAAGAGCCCAAGTTACTCTGTCAGTTCATTTTAATATTGTAGAAAAGAAAGCCAGGGGCTAGGGATTTGAGGCCTAGTACTCCAAGAAAACAAAATAAGGAAAGCCAGCCCACAACTACTACTTCAAATTGTTGTTGGTGTTAGGAGTGGAGTCTAATAGCGACCCTATCTATGTACAGTGGAACAAACTCTCCGATTCTGTGCCAGGCAAACAATCTTATCTGTTTAAGCTCATTGATGCAGACACAGTGTCAATCCATCTGGTGGAGGTTTTCCTTCAAATAGAAAGGAGAAAATGTCCCCAGACTCCTTTCTCTTTCTTTTATCTACCTTCTAATTCTTTTCCTTCCCTCTGTGTTCCTTTTTGACCTATCACTCTCAGTCCCATTGCCCCGAATGGTTTGTCTTCAAAATGAACCTCTCTACTCTTTCCTTAGGCAGTCTATTTCCCACACAGAAGACAAAGGTCTTTTCATAAAATGCACCCAAATCAGGTACCATTCTGCTTAAAACCCTCTAGTCATATTCCACCACAGTTATAAAAGCCAAAGATTTTATTACGGCCCCAAAGGTCTAGAGTAGTCTCTCCCAGACCTCATCTCCTGTTACTTTTCTCTTGTGCACCCCGCTCTAGACACACTGACCTCCATGTTGGTCCTTAAATATGTCTGCTATGTTTCTGTATCACAGCCTTTTGTCTTTATTGTTCCCTCAGCCCAGGACACTCACCCTTTCAACAGTCTCATAATTTTGAACAGTCTCATAACATCTCCATCACCTCTCCTTAAATATCACATCCATACCAAGGCTTTATGAACTATTCTGTTGAAACTGCATTCCTCCCCACTCGTATCTTCCTCTCTGCTTTCACTTTTTCCATGGTATTCAATGTCATCTGACATACTATTTATTGTACCTGTTTATTTTCTGTTTCTCACTACTACAATGGAAGCTCCAGAAGAGAAAGGATTGTCTATTTTGTTCACTGCCATACCCCTTGAACAACATACAACATAGAATAGATACTCTATACATACTTATTGTTAGCTTTGAAGTTTTCAGTCAAAAATTCCCATGTGTAAAAGCCTGAAGTTATTAGAACAGGGAAAGGTTCCACCTCCTCCTACAGACGTATCACAAGAAGCACATGAACATCCTGAACCCCTGAGGTTTTACTTACCCTGATTCCAGTGCCATTATCTTGAATCTGAATCAACTTTAGGCCCCCCTCTTTAACAACCACTTGAATGCTGGTGGATTTTGCATCTAAACTGGCAAATCAAACAGAAAAAATATTTTTATCAGTCTGAACTATTCTGATGTACATATTTTATTTTACTATGGCCCAAGCAAAATTAACAAACTCCAAATTAACACAAGAGCATCTAATTGTGTTTTTACAAGTTGAGTGTCTACACTATATGAGTTTACATATTGTGTAATAAAGACGGAAGAGAGGCACAGCAGCCATCATTTCCAAGAGGCACTCAGTACTATTTCTGTCCCTCTAGGAAAAAAATGTATACTTAGAGTAGGATCCTTTTAGCATGTTTCAATTATTTTTACTGTTACTTCAACTTTATTTGGCTTTGGTTTCCAAGCAACCTTAATAAAATTTCATTTTAAAAAATTCTAAGCTGTGCACTACTCAGAAGGCTGAGGTAGGAAAATCACAAATTGGAGATCTCAGGCAGCCTGTACAACTTACGAGAGCCTGTCTCAAAACAAAAAAAATGAAAAGGGGGCCAGATTGTGCAGCTCAGTGGTAGAACATTTGTCTAGTATGTGTGAGGCCCTGGGTTCAACACTGGGGTAGGGAAAAAAAAAAAACACATTTAAGTGTGTTTCTCTACTATCACCTTTTCTTTAAGAAAATATATTTATGATGGAGGAAAGAAATACTGGCAACACAGAAAGTTCTATAAGAAGCCATGAAAGCTTTTGTGCTTTGATGTAGTAACCTGTAAGCATAAAGCACCTATTAGGGAAAACAAATTCAGCTTGGGGCTGCATGAGAGGCAAGTTATCAAGTTATCCACTCCCTTCCCAGAACATTTTTTATTCAAAAATAAGAAAATGTTACTTAAAGACTTTTCTCAGGCCACCTTGTATTGAAGTTGTATAAGCCATCTTGGTTTACATATTAAAAACAACCTAAGTGGACTCCATACAAACTCTCTCCTTGGAGAATTACTCAGAAGACACTGTTGTATAATATTCAGGCACAGGACAATGATCAGCCCAAGTTACTCTGTCAGTTCATTTTAATATTGTAGAAAAGAAAGCCAGGGGCTAGGGGTTTGAGGCCTAGTACTCCAAGAAAACAAAATAAGGAAAGCCAGCCCACAACTACTACTTCAAATTGTTGTTGGTGTTAGGAGTAGAGTCTAATAGCGACCCTATCTATGTACAGTGGAACAAACTCTCCGATTCTGTGCCAGGCAAACAATCTTATCTGTTTAAGCTCATTGATGCAGACACAGTGTCAATCCATCTGGTGGAGGTTTTCCTTCAAATAGAAAGGAGAAAATGTCCCCAGACTCCTTTCTCTTTCTTTTATCTACCTTCTAATTCTTTTCCTTCCCTCTGTGTTCCTTTTTGACCTATCACTCTCAGTCCCATTGCCCCGAATGGTTTGTCTTCAAAATGAACCTCTCTACAAACCACCATTCTTCCCTGGAGAATTTTTTTTTTATCCTAACATCATTCAACTTTACCAGGATCAGTTGATTTTAATACAGAGGCTCTGATATAACTTTTATGTATATCATGGGTGTCTTTTTGAGATTTACAGTCCACGATGTTAGGTGCTCCGAAGCAGATCCGACTCAGAGCGACCCTCATAGGGTTTTCAATGGCTGATTCTTTTAGGATTGCTTCAGGAGTGGATTGCCACACCCTTCTCCCAATTTTTGCAGTGCTGGGGATCGAACCTGGGTCCTCAGCGAGCATGGAGCAGCACTCGGCCAACTGAGCTAAACCCCAGCCCTCAGAAACAAAAGATGCCTCTTAAAGTCAAGTTATCTTCGAAGCGCCTCCCCCCAACATAAAGGACCCTATTTGACAATGCCTGCAGCCGGAGCATTGTGGCTTCGGATCCCATCATATCTCAGAAGCTAAGCAGGGTGGGGCCTGGTTAGTTCTTGGATGGGAGATCGCCTGGGAACACCAGGAGCTGTAGGCTTGGGAAGACCCGGCAACCCACTCCCAAAAAACAGTCCGCCATTGAAAACCCTATGAACAGCAGAGAGGCACTGACAATAGTGTTTCCCCTGTTGTACAGAGGGTCGCTATGAGTCGGATCCTGACTCGAGGGCTCCTAACAACATTTGACAATAAGGGTATCAGAAGTTAAGCCCAAAGCCCAGTAGCCTGACCTAAAAGCCCAAGGATTTATTTTGAATAAAACTCAAAAGGAGTCGTGCCCTTGACTGTGTACGCGTTGTTTCTAGAACGAACGATAAGAAACTGACACGTTTTCTCCACCAACATCGCAATCTCTGACTTCGCATCTTCTGCACGCACAATGCTAAAGCGCCCTGCTTCCTTTACAGTAGGTACCATGATAGCAGCGCGGAAGGCTGCCCTCCCGCCCGCGCCCCAAACCCAAGGCGGGCCCGGAAGGGAGGCGGCCCAGGCGCTTGGCCCCCGCCCCGCGGGCACGCGCCGCGCGCCCTCCACACGGGCGGGGACGCGGGCCGCGCGCCGAGGGGCGGCCGCCGAGAAGAACTCAGCCGCACTCCTCCGTACCAGTTTTCAATCATCTCTTTGATGGCGTTGGCCGGCCGCTGGATGACTTCCCCCGCCGCGATGCGGTTCACCACCGTTTCGTCCAGCCTGCGGATAAAACCCGCCACGAGCGCCATTTTGGCGCCAGAAGAACCGCGCACGGCCTGGAAGCTCGGAAAAGCCGTCAGCCAATCACTGCCGCGTTTCGTGCTCACGTCCTTCCTCCTACTCCTGCTTACGCCATCCTGCGCCACGCTCCAGTGGCAGCTGTGGATTGGGCAGCCCGAATGCCACTCAAGCTTCTTGAGTGCGTGGGTTCCTAGGTCTCTTTGTGCTCCTAAAACGGCTGCATTCCTCTGCGCGGGAGGGTGTGCGCGTGCGCGTCAGGGGTCACTGTCCGCGCCTCCCATTGGCTCCATCTTGGGATCTGCGGGCAATGCGACATCGCCAGCCAATGGGAGCGGAGGAGCCCGGCCGAGGCTTGTCCCGGCTCGGGTGATCTGGCGCAGAGCGGAGGCGGCGCTCGGCGCGAGTCGGTTCCTCTCGTCGTCTTGCGGCCTCCGAGGTTGGCCTGCGCCTTGGCCTCCCACACGATGTGGATGACGCCCAAAAGGATTAAGATGGAAATCGACGAGGCTCTCGTGTTCCGGCCCGAGTGGACCCAGCGCTACTTGGTGGTGGAGCCCCCCGAGGGCGACGGGGCCCTGTGCCTGGTGTGCCGCCGCCTCGTCGCCTCCACCCGCGAGCGCGACGTCAGGCGCCACTACGAGGCCGAGCACGAATTCTACGAGCGGTTCGTGGGCGAGGAGGAGCGTGCGGCGCTGGTGGAGCGCCTGCGGCAGGGCGACCTGTCGGTGGCGGCCGTGCTCACCCCCGAGGAGAGAGCTGCGCGAGCGGGCCTCGGACTCTGCCGCCTGCTGGCCCTGAAGGGCCGTGGCTGGGCCGAGGGGGACTTCGTGCACCAGTGCATGGAGCTGCTGCTGAGGGAGGTGCTGCCCGATCACGTGGGCGTGCTGGAGGGCATCGATCTGTCTCCTGAGAGCGCGCGGCAGCGGCTGCTCAGCATCGACAGCAATCTGCGCAGCCAGCTCTTCAGCCGTGCCAGGGACTTCAAAGCCTATTCTCTGGCGCTGGACGACCAGGCCTTCGTGGCCTACGAGAACTACCTCCTGGTGTTCATCCGCGGCGTGAGTCAGGACCTGGAGGTGCAGGAAGACCTGCTCACCATCGTCAACCTGACTCATCACTTCAGCGTCGGCGCGCTCATGTCGGCAATTCTGGAGGCCCTGCAGTTGGCCGGGCTCAGCCTGCAGCGAATGGTTGGCCTGACCACCACCCACACGTTGAGGATGATCGGTGAGAACTCAGGACTGGTCTCGTACATGAGGGAAAAGGCTGTAAGCCCCAACTGCTGGAATGTTATTCACTATTCCGGATTTCTTCATCTGGAACTGTTGAGTTCTTACGACTTAGATATTAACCAGATCATAAACACCATATCCGAATGGGTAGTGATGATTAAGACCAGAGGCGTCAGGAGGCCCGAGTTTCAGCCTTTGCTAACCGAATCTGAATCAGAGCATGGCGAAAGGGTTAACGGACGGTGTCTGAACAATTGGCTTCGAAGAGGAAAAACTTTAAAACTGATATTTTCCATAAGGAAAGAAATAGAAGCATTCTTGGTTTCAGTAGGGGCAACAACGGTCCATTTCACAGACAAGCAATGGCTTTGTGACTTCGGCTTCTTGGTGGATATGATGGACTACCTTCGGGAACTCAGCGAAGAATTGCAAGTTAGTAAAATCTTTGCTGCTGCTGCCTTTGACTGTATTTGTACTTTTGAGGATAAGCTGAATTTATTTCACAGACATATTGAAGAAAAAAATCTGACAAACTTTCCTGCCTTCAACAAAGTTGTTGATGAGCTGAAACAGCAATTTAAAGATGATCAAAAAATATTTGATCCTGATAGGTATCAAATGGTGATCTGCCGTCTACAAAAAGATTTTGAGAGGCATTTTAAGGACCTCAGGTTCATTAAAAAGGACTTAGAACTTTTTTCAAATCCTTTTAACTTTAAGCCTGAATATGCACCTATTTCTGTAAGAGTGGAGCTAACAAAACTTCAGGCAAACACTGACCTTTGGAATGAATACAGAGTCAAAGACTTGGGGCAGTTCTATGCTGGATTATCTGCTGAATCTTACCCAATTATCAAAGGAGTTGCCTATAAGGTGGCATCCTTGTTTGATAGTAACCAAATCTGTGAAAAGGCTTTTTCATATTTGACTAGAAATCAACACACATTGAGCCAACCTTTGACAGATGAGCATCTCCAAGCCCTGTTTCGGGTTGCCACAACAGAAATGGATCCCCGTTGGGATGATCTTATGAGAGAAAGAAATGAATCTAATCCATAAGCTTTCGTAGTACAACATTGAAACAAAAATTCAACTTTAAAGTGAAAATTGATTTGAATTTTTTTTCAAATTTACTAATTTGGATTGTTGGAAAGCACCGAGTTTATTACAAGATGTCCAAATCGATCATAGTTCAGATCCTTCTGAAGGTTGCCTTTTTAACATCTTACCTGGCAGCATGGAACTGAAACATAAGAATACCACCTTTTTAAGAACTTAGCTTAATGATAAAGTCATTGTTTTTTACTTGTATAATTGATTTTTGACAAATGTAGTATTGGTAATGTGAGTTGAATTAGAAGTCTGGTTTTAAGGTGTTTTGAAAATACATGCCAAAAATATTAGTTCTTAATTTAAGAAAGTTTTAAAATTCTGGTACATAGTTTGAAATTATTACCTCCTTAAATATGTGCTTAAACCAGTTTCAGAAACTCACATAGCAAGTTCATAAGTTTCTGAAAAGGAACAACATATATACAATGGAGGTATTTTGTTTAACAAAATTTTTGAGACTTTAAGAAAAACATTTCTGAGTCTGAAGTGAATATTGACAGATTTCCTCCCTCTCACGTTCCCCCTTACTTACTCAGTGATAGTGATCCTACTAACGAAGAAATTAATCGAATAAAATTTTCATCAAGGAGGAAGAATTACTTCTAAGTTGCTAATTAAGGCTTCCTACAATTTGGAGATAAGAATAACCAATAGAATTGTTCACAGCTGGCAGCGGTTTTATCTGCTTGCCTATTAAAGAACTATGGTAAGTATAGAATCTTAACCATTGCTAGTCAGTAATTCTTTTTTTCTAGACAGAAATTTGGCTCTATCAAAAGGGTGAGGAAAAAAATTTGCACTTCAGGATCAAGAGCTGTAAGATATTTTAGCTTATTTGTCTTAACTGCATGGGTGTTAGTGCTTTATAAAGACTTCCTGCTTAAAGGAAAACTTTATTTTAAAATGATACCATATCAGATTTTGTTAGCTGTTGAAAATTAGTTTATTCTAGAATTTAGAACTATACCACACATTCAGTAGTTAAGACAGTGCACAAGTAGAAATATATCTCAAGTTGTTTAGTCGTAGATTGTAGCAATTCTGTATTTCTAGTAAGATGTCGGTTTTGTGCTCTAATGGTAATTCTCAGATGTTAACTGTGAAAAGGCAATCTTACAGTAAAGCCTAATACTTAAAGCTGATGTTAAAACAGGACCCAGCTTGTAACTCAGAATCTCAAATACAGTTTGAAAATTGTGCTACTAAGTCCTGTCTTAAGTATTGCAACACATTATTCTACTGTTACTAATCCAGCAAATTCAAGGAACCAGGATACAACCAAGAATTTAGAAGGAACTGGTGCCTAAGCAATCTAAATAAATGCTGGAAAAGCCTAAGAACCAAAGTTGGGTCTCAACCAGAGGCAGTAACCCTTCCTTCCAGAGGATGCTGGAAAATGCGTAGGGGCACCTTTTTGGTTGTTGTGTTTACTGGAGGGATCTGCTGGCATGTAAACCTAAATACTTCCCCTGCAGTGCACAGGACAGCCTGGCGCTATGAAGAATTATCCTTCCCAAAGTGCCAGTATACCCCCAATGTATGTTATCTTATTTCAAGGGACATGGCAAATTACCGGTAGTAGCTGATAATATACTTGATAGGGAAGCCTAATTCCAGCATTCCAGATTTGGCTGGTAAGGTACAACAAAAGCTCATAATAGCATTTGTAAAGCAGGAGTTAATACTGAATCGGATTAAAGGGCTCTAGCCTGTTAATTAGGACAGAAAAACAAGTGTTACATATTGACAGGATACCATAAAATTGACATTTTGGTTAGCAAAGAGTAAGCTTACAAATCTGAAAAACAACAGTGAAAAGCTGAAAAAATAATCTACCGGTAATTTCCCAATAGCTTTGTGTATTGTCTTTCACAGCAAATGCTTTATTACTTGAGAGAAATATTGGAAGACCTGAAAGCTGCTTCTGCTTTTTAATCGCAGTTTCTGAAATGTTGAAATCTCGTACATTTTGTGAAGTTCTACTATGTTTTGCTTAACGTGATAATAAAACTCGTTCACATCATATAGTTACTGAGTAGGGGGCAGGTATAACCCAAGCATTTTTATAATTGGTCCTCAGCAATAGAGAATTTGCTGTAACTAGTCTGACTTGTAAAAACAAAACAACAACAACAAAAAAAGATGTGTTTTACTGTTTTCTGTGTTAAGTAATTCTGAACCTGCATGGCAGTCTTTTTTTCTTTTTTATAAATATGTAGTTGTTCCTGGTCTTGTGGTATTGGTGAATATAGTTTAAATAAGTGCCACCTTAAAAAAAAAAAAAAAAAAAAAAAAAAAAAAACAAAGATGTGTCCTTCCTAATTCCTCATATCTCCCTTTCCCACTAGTTTCATTTAAAGATTTACTTTACTTCCCCATCTCCCATACTTTTCTACAAGGCTACATCTTTGTCAGTATTCTTGGAGTATTTGATTACTTTAGCTTTGAGGAGATACCAGCTCCAGGTATTCTTTCTCAGTCTTCTTTGCAGATGCCTTTTCCCTGAAATAACTGTTCTTAAGAATTTTTTGGTTTGGTTTGGTTTGTGGAAATTATTTAGGCTGCCTTTCTCCCTTCCTTTAACTGCCCTTACATCACCTCCCTAGCCACCTATATGCAAATATTCCTAAATTCCTATCGCCTTTCCACATTTTTCCTAAGTCTTATGTCTAATTGCTAACATAAATCTGCTTTGCTCTCTCTCTCAGGCAGTGTAATGTGTCCTTAGTCTTGCCCAGACTGCTCTCCTCTCCTTTTCCGTCTTCAATAGCTAGCTCTACCACTGCCATCCTCCAGCTGTCCTTGCTTAAGCCAGAAACAGTTGATCTGGTCACATCACCCCACTGCTTTCACCATTGCTCCTAGAATGAAATACAAATTTCTGTTCATCTGTCCAGTCTCATCTAGGGAGCCTCATGATGCCCTCTAGGCTAGGGGCCCTGGTTGCATTCCCTAATCCCCACAATTCCCCCTCACACACTTAGCACTTGTTGTTGCTTATTGGTTACTGCTGGACTGTCAGCTTTGTAAGGGCAGGGACTGCATAAGCCTTGCTCACTGTTGTATCTCTAGTGCTTAATACAGTGCCTGGCTTTTCAATAAATGTTTGGGCAAATAAATATTTATGTAGTGTTTTACAATCTTTGAAGCTCTTTCAGTCTCATTTGACCTTCACAGTCATCCTGCCTGTTCGCTGGGTGGTTGCTAGCCACATACTGCAAATTAAGAAGTGAAGCTTAAGTTCTTTGTGACTAGGGACCTTATTGTTGTATTTCCAGAATTTAGTGCAGTGTTTAGCATGTGATTCAAATATGTGAATATTGTTAAGGAAACAAAATGAGATTGTAATTTCTCCTAGTAAACATAATTAGTAAAGTCAAGATTCAAACACAGGTGTACTCACATAAATCCACTATGTAATATTAAGTATATCCATAATACAAAGTCTTAATTTTTTTTCTATTTCCAAAGGCAGATCTCCAAAAGGAACCTACATATAGAGATAAGAGATTGAATTTAGATAATACTTCAATAATTAAAAAGTTACCATCAGTATTGGAGAAAGACAATGCTGCATAAGAGTTAACATCCATTTTTCCTTTTGTAGGCATCAATCCTATGAGAAAACGGCATGCTATTTACTTGCTACTTTTCTTTACAGATGATTTCTGGCTCTTCTGGAATTTAAAAGTAAGTAAGTTTAACAAACCATCAGAAGAATGATCCAGTCGGCCCTTCTGGTCACTGGATGCTCAGCTCACTTGCTTCCCATGTGTAGAGTCCCTTGTTACCTCCCCAAGGGGAGGCCAAATGGCCCAAAATGACATCAAGTCAACCTGCACTGTTAGGTCTGCTGTGCTGCTTTGGTTTCTCGTTCCCATGTGTCTCTGAGCTTAATTTCTGGTGTATAGGAGTCTTTCTGTCATAAGTAGGAGAGCCACTTAGTCTTTCTCATTAAGTCATTTTGCCCAACTTCAGGGATTAACTAGTGTCACACTCTCAATTGTACTTGTAGTCTAAGGCACATTAACTCAGATCCTGACAGTAGGTATGGTAGTCACCCATCATTTAATCCCTGCTGCAAAACTAGGTTTGAATCAACCTTTGGCTTACAAGGATGCCTCATTTTTATCTTATAATTGAAAAGTTGCCCCATCCTACCCAGCAAGTATGGGACTTTGTGAATTCTCTGTTCTTTGTGATTTCTGCCGTCAAACTGACCAATTCCTTTCTGAATTCATCTCTTCTGTATACTTTGTCAAATATAGCCAATAGCAACCACAAAATAATTTTCTGCCTTTTTCTTTAGTAAAGGGTAGAATACCTGACCTCCAGTTTGTCTCAAGGGGCACTTTCACCTCTCCATAGTATGATTTGACCTGTGTGAGTTATTTCTTCCTCCAGGAGCAATTTCCTGAATGCCTGCCAAGTGATCACCAAGCCAGTCTGTTCAGTAGTTTAGTATTTTTGTAACAGGGAACTGTTTCTGTGTCAGGGTGGGCTAGGTTGCCATGGGTGAGAACTGCATAGGTTTAGTATGTCAGCTTGTCTCTTATTACTTGGCTTGGGACTTGGCTCTGGGGCTGGCAAGCTGCATCCCTAGCAAAGTCTGTCCTGTTCCTCGTTTCTTTAAAGTTTTACTGGGGTGTGGCCCTGTCTCTTTGAAAATCCTCTGTGGCTCTTTTTGCTGCACACTGGCAGCATTGAGTCATTTTGACAAAGCCTAAAAGCTTAAAAGGTTTACTTTGTGGCCCTTTACAGAAGAAAGTTCACTAATCACTACTCTAAATTATTCTGAAACTCAGGCTGACAGATGGATACCATCTGAGGTGTGGCTGCTCACTTTGGGAAATCAAAAAAGAAAATTTGGCAAATAATTTATAGTCCCAACACATAGCCACACCAAAGTTCAGAAGGAGTGTAATCCTTTCCAGAGAAAAATCAGAAATTTGTGGAAGATGGACACTACTGGTTAACATATTTCCCCGCTTATATAATTTCTTTAAATATATTTTTGCTTTTTCATTGAGATAAAGGTTTCCAGATATTAAGTATATATCTCATTGGGTTTTCTTGTACACCTGTGAATGCACCACTCAGATCAAGGTCGAAAACATTTCTTTCATTATGCCTCTTCCACACATGCAGATAACGGTAATTCTAACCTTCATCACACCATCAACTAGCTTTGTCTGTTTTATAATTATATGCAAGTGGAATAATTATATGCACTTTTTTGCATCTTTTGTTCAGCACTGTGTCTACTAGAGTAATCCATGTTGTAGGTAGTAGCAGTTCAGTTTTTACTTCTGTGTTGTATTCTAGAGTATGACTGTACCACAATTTATCCATTCTAACGTTGACAGAAATTTATATTGTTTCCAGTTTGTGGTCATTATGAATAAAGCTATGAAAAATTTTGTGTCTATTTTTATTGAACTTGTGTACGCCTTCCTTCTGGAGTACTCTTTGGTAGATATGTTTCCATACTTCATACAGAGTGTTCTCCACAGAGCAACTGGAGTGGTCCTTATTTGAATATATGTCAGATAATGCCATTTCTCTACTTAAAACCCTCTGATAACTTGGTGTCACAATCAGGTTTACTGCTGAAAAGCCAGTCCCAGACCAGTGCCTGGACTTCACCAAATAGTTGATTGCTAAATGCAATTCCTGCACATGGTTTCCAAGGTGTACTCCTGTATTTCTCTAATCATTAATTTTTCCCCTTTAAGCTAGTGTGAATTGGTTTCTTATAACCAGCAAGCCCCATCAAATAGAGTAGGGGACCCTCACCTTCACCCTCTCAGCCACTCACTTTCCCACAGGATGTGCCTGTCCTCAGGGAAGACACATGAGAAGAATGTATCAATGGCACTGGAATGGAGTAGTGACAGAAGCCAGAGAGGCTCCTGTGCAAATGCTGGCTGGCAAAGTGGTAAGAAGAGAATGAGGTGCAGAGAGGCAATGGTAGTTCTGAGAGGTGTCCCCACATGTTATCAGGCTGGCCTCTATTCCGTCTAGGGAATGGCCTTTTCTTGATGCAGGACCTCAGAGTCTTTCTTGCCTTTCAGTTCTGGCTTACAATATCCATGCTTATGTAGGAATCTTTTAGAAATCTAGAATTCTTTGAGATACCAATATGATAGATATATACTTTTTTTTTTTTTTTTTTTTTTTTTTTTTTTTTTTTTTTTTTTTTTTTGAGGCAAGAGTCTTGCTCTGTAGCCCAGGCTGGCCTTAAACTCACAGAGAACTTCCTGCCTCAGCCTCCCAAGTGCTGGTACTACAGGCATGTGCCACCATGCCCAGCTTAAAACATACATATTTTGATATGTATTCTGAAAAAGCACCTGTTTTTATAAGAAGTTTTTATAAGAAGTCAATAGATCAGATGATTAACACTGGAAACGTAATTTATTACACTTCCCAAGAAAAGGGACACTCCATGGCATGCAGGCCCAGAGGAGCACTGGTGGGTCAGCAGGCCAGAGGGGGGAGTATGGGTCAGGAGATCATGGTTTCTGCAGATAAGACAAAACAGGGTTGGCAAGAGAGGAAGCTAGTGTGAGTAATTCCAGTGGCCCGGGGGAACAGAGGCTGTGGCTGGCCATCTGGTACCTGATACCGGCATGGTTAGAGAGTGCAAGAGCCAGTGGCGGTGGCCGGGAGTGGGAACCCCAGGTGGGTTGGCCTGATATGAGTATAGTACTCATAGGGCAGGGTTTGCTGTCACCAGGCTTAGCTAGCACTGGGAGGGGAAGTCTTAGGTCTCCAAGTCCCCTCATGCCTGAGCATCAAGAATACAGAAAATAAACTGGGCACAGTGACCACGCCTGTGATCCCAGCAACTCAGGAGGCAAAGGCAGAGGTTAGCAAGTTGGAGGCCAGAGGCAGCCTGCATAACTTACACTGACTCAAACTTAAAAATAAATAAAAAAGTGGTCTGGGGGTGTAGCCCAGGGATGGAGAGCTTGCAAAGTATGTGTGAGGTCTGAGGACAACCCCCAAGTACTACCAAAAAAAAAGGAATATAGCAAGTAAGAGAATATAATTAACATAAGAGGCACCTGGCTTTCCTGAACCCATGGTTTCCTGGTGGGGAAAAGCCAAGTCCAGCTTAGGTCTGATTTATGCCTGCAGATATTTAGGGGATTCACTTCAGGAGCTTCCTATCCAGAGAGATAACAATTCTTTCTTCAAGTATGAGCATGTCAAGGCCATCAGCGAGTTGCTGGAGAATTCAGCTCTGGCTGTTGTGCTTAGCAAGCATTTCAGAGTTTCCTGCATAACTAAGAGAGCCTACCACCTCACTAACGCTGTTAGGTTAAGTGCTACTTACCACATCTGGCTTATTCTCCCTTTCATGGAGCATATGGGCCACTTTACCAAATATGCTTGACTCTTCTCCCAGCCCCTGAACACAGGCTAAAAGACTGGCTGGCCACCAGTTATCCAGCACATTTTTCAGGCAACCTGCCAAATACCATTCTTAGTTGGTAATTCAAGTAGATCTTTATTTATTCTTGTTCTCATGGTCACTATGTAGAAGGTATATCCTCCTCTCCTTGCTATCAAATGTTAGTAATTGTTAAATTTTGGCGCTGGGTTCCTGGGGGCCTACACAAAATATGATGGCTACTATTTTTTTTTTTTTTAAGCAAGTGTTAAAGAGGATGTGGAGAAATTGGACCACTTGTTCTCTGTCAGTGGGAATGTGAAATGGTGCAGCCACCAGGAAAAACAGTATGGTGGCTTCCAAAAAAAATTAAAAATAAAATTACTGTATAATCCTACAATCCTACTTTTGGAGATATACCCAAAAGAAGGTAAAACAGGGATCCTGTAGTAGTCAGGTGATATGTCTCTGTGACAGAGAAACCAACTGAAACAAACTTATGGGGAGAGATTTATTAGAAGTTTATAGTTAGAGGATTTCCTTCCATAGAGGCAAGGCAGGCATATGGCGGGGCAGCAGCAAGTGACAGGGCTTGTGGCAGATGACTCCTCATAGCATGGTAGATCAGGAGCAGGGGACAAACCACAGCCAAGGCTTGGGGAGAAATCTCCAAAGGCCCACCCCAGGGAGCAGCTTCCACAAAGCTAGAATCCCACCTCCTGAAGTTCCATAACCTCCCAGGTCAACACCACCATCTGGGGATGAAACGTTCAAACATGACTTTTGGAGGACATTTAGATTCATACACTAACAGACCCAAACATGTTCATAGCAGCATTGTTCACAACAGACATAAGGTGAGTCCAAGTGTTCATCAGCAAATGAATGCATAACAAAATGTACTGAGTGCACACAATGAATTATTATTCTGCTTTAAGGAGGAAAGACATTTTGATGTGTGCTACATTGTGAATGAACCCTGAGGGCATTAATGTTGAGTGAAAAAGCTAGTCACAAAGCACAAGTTCTGTGATGCCTTTTATATGTTGATACTTATAGCACAGTCCTGTGGGGGTTCAGCTTGACATGTGCACAGCCCTGTTGCTTTGACTGCCATTTTGCCTATCTGGTGACCCTGGCATGCATCTCAAGCTCTAAAAGACAGTCATTAAGATAGTCAGCTGAGGGTAGTGTGCAGGTCATTGACGCCTGGGCTGTTACTTAACTGACATTGGACATGCTAACAGCTTTTAAGAAAGGCCAGTCACATTCTGGTTGCCTCCCCCACCCACCCACCCTGTATCTAGCTCAGCAATGAACCCTTCCTCCTGCCTTGGCAATGGGATTCACATGTCTTGCTGCCACCAAAGACACAGTTTTCAGTCCCCCCAAAATTGGACTTTGTGCAGTCCTGGACCTATCTGCCTCTTTCTGGCTTCACAGCCCCTTGTGGTCAGTTCTCATACACCAGGAAAAGGCTTTTCAGAAACTAGTCCCCACCTGACCTGGAGGAAGGGCAATCTAAGACCTTGGTGGACACCTGAGACAGCAGACGGTCCTGGTCCCATGTGTGCTGTGCTTTTCCTACACATGCAGACCTATGATGAAGTCTAACTGATGAATTGTTGTTGTTGTTGTTAGGTGCCGTTGAGTCAGTATCTGACTCATAGCGACCCTCTGTACAACAGGGGAAACACTATTGTCAGTGCTTCTCTGCTGTTCATAGGGTTTTCAATGGCAGATTGATTTTTGGGAGGGAGTTGCCAGGTCCTTCTCCCAAGCCTACAGCTTCTGGTGTTCCCAGGCGGCCTCCCATCCAGGTACTAAACCAGCCCAACCTGCTTAGCTTCCGAGATCTGACGGGATCAGATGCCACAGAGCTATAGCTGCAGGCAACTGATGAATTAGACATAGTAAAAGATCAACAGAACCAATAATAAAATAGAACTCTTTCCTTCACTGTTTCACAGGTAGAAGGTCATTCTTACTGTAGACCTTAGCAACCTCAGCATATGATATTTTTCTTTCCTTTCTGTGAACTTACCTTTCTCTCACAGGAAGCCCTTTATGGCTTCTATCTGCACATCCTATTGGGTGGCATTGCTACTCTTGTGCTTTGGGGCCACTATTCAGTAAAGCAAGGGATCCTGGAACACAGGCACTGAGGTACTGTGACAGTGACTCTTATAACCAATATGGCTATGAAGGGACTATCTGGTGAGTGATTTATTCAGCATGGATACATGGACAGAGGATGATTCACATCCTAGCTGAATAGAGCAGAACAGCTGAAGACTTTATCACACTACTCAGAGGGAGGCCAATTTAAAAACATATGACTTGTTTATTTCTGGAATTTCCTCATTAGTATTTTTGGACTTTGACAGTAGGTAACTGAAGCTGCAGAGAGTGAAGATATGGAAAGTGAACTTGTGGATTAGGAGAGGCTTACCTGGTCAAGGCCTGCAGCCATAGCACTGTGGCATTCGATTCCATCAAATCTTAGAAGCTAATCAGTGTTGGGCCTGGTTACATGGATGGGAGACTGCCTGGGATCACCAGGTGCTGTAGGCTTGGGAGAAGGACCTGGCAACCCACTCCCAAAAATCAATCTGCCATTGAAAACTCTATGAATAGCAGAGAAGCACCACAATAGTGTTTCATCTGTTGTACGTAGGACTGTTATGAGTCAGACACCAACTCAATGGCACCTAACAACAACAACAACCTGGTCAAGTTCAGAGACAAAAGTAGAATGATGGTTGCCAGGGCTGGGGGCAGGGAAACTAATGGGTACAACATTTTAGTTTTGTGAGATGAAAAGTTTCTGAATATGGATGGTGGTGACAGTTATACAACCATGTGACGGTACTTAGCATCACTGAGTAATACAGTTAAAATGGTTATGATGATAAATTTGATGTAAGGTGTCTTTTATCATAATTTCTTTTTAAGGAATGAAGGGCTAGAGGTATCCTCAGGGGTGGCCTAACATGACGGAGGCTGGGTTAGATCTCCAGCATTGCAAATAAAAACAAAATTTTAAAAAGGATCAAGTGCAAGTATCCCATAAAATTAAACATAAACCTATCCAATGCTTCAACCCTAATTCATCCCTAATTATTTACTCATGATAAAAGAAAACTTCCAAGTAACATGGCACACATTTATAATCCCAGCAACTTGGGAGGCTGAGGCAGGAGGATCATGAGTTCAAGACCAGAGGCAGCCTGCACAAGTTAACAAGACTTTATCTCAAAATAAAATATAAAAAATGGGGATGCAGCTCAGTGGTAGAGCACTTGCCTAGCATGAGTGAGACCCTGGTTCAAGCCCCAGTGCAACTAATAAGTAAATAAAAAGTATGTCCAAAAACATGTTCATTGTTCAACAATGTTCATAACAACTTCATTTGTAATAACGAAGAACTGGGAACAAACCAAATGTATATCAATGGGAAATGGATAAACAAAACGTATTTGTGCATGGGATGGAATACTGATCTGGAATAAGCAACAGATGTGTAACTATATGGAGGAATACCAAGCCTTATCCTGAGCCAAACAGACCAAACACAGAAGGAATCATACTGTTTTTATGAGGATCACGTGCAGAATGATCTGAACTCTGAGGACTAAATGACAACAGCAGGTCCAGGGGGAGGTGTGGGGTGTGACATGGAGGGTCATTGACTGAGCAGTTCCAGGAAGGAGATTTCAGAGCTGAGGGAAGTATTTGTATCTTTTCAAGAAAGGAGGTTAAGACTTATTTCTAGCAAAGGTGTTCTTAGTACCTTTGTTGAAAATCGGTTGGCTATAGGTATGTGAGTTTACTTCTAGGCTTTCTATTCTGTTAATTGGTCTATGTGTCTGCTTTTATGCCAATACCATGCTGTTTTGAGTACTACTATTTCTGAGTCACATTTTGAAGTCACATAGTATAATACATCCTGCTTTTTCTCCTTGAGATTGCTTTATTATATGTGTGTATATATATGTGTGTGTGTGTATATATATATATATATATATATATATATATATATATATGCATATGCACATACACACACACACACACACACACACACTTTTTTTTGGTGTTTTGAGACAGGGTCTTGCCATGCAGCCCAGGCTGGCCTGGAATCCACTATATAGCCCAGGCTGTCCTCAAACTCATGAGCTTCCTGCCTCAGTCTCCTGCATGCTGGGATGACATATGTGCAGTGCCATGTGTGGCCTTAGTGGTTATAACTTGACTGAGGGGTTCGGTCCACAGGCATATATTCTTGTCAAAACTCATCAAACTATATACTTAACATCTATGAATTTTACTATACATTATTTGTACCTCAACGTAACTAGTAGAGACGGGGCGGGGGGAGAGAGAGGGCAAGCATGCAAGCAAGCAGCATAGGGCGCAGCTCAGCAGTAGAGCAACTGTCTAGCCATGCATGAGGACCTGGGTTTGATCTCCAGCACCAAAAACAAAGCAAAGCAAAGCAAAACAAAACAAAACATCAAACAGTGCTTGTTGCTCTGCTCCCTCCCATTCCCTGGGGGTCAATGAAGCAAGTGTGGAAAAAGTAATGCCATTCTGTGGTTGTTTTTGTTTGCTTTTGTTTTCTGAGAGAGGATCTTGCTGTGTAGCCCACGCTGGACCTGAGCTTACTCTGTAGCCAAGGCTGGCCTCAAACTTGAGATCTTTCCAGGTGCTGGAATTATAGACCTATGCCATCATGTCTGGCTCGGTAATGTAGTTTTAATGTTATTTATTTTGATATTATTTATGTGCTTTGATATATAACATGTATAAAACAACTGCTACTTCATTTCTCATGACCAATGTTTATTTGTAACAAAACAAGAGCAGAAGTCATTGATGACTGACATAGCCCCTTAACCAGTGTCAGGGGAGGCAGTAAGCTTTCTACGATTGGACACATCATGGGCGGGCAATAACAGTTCCAGGTGGTATAGCTCTTGAGGCAAGTTGCTGTTGAACAGCATACCTCAGTGTTATCTTCTGTGTCGGTGAGGAGTTGGTTTTCCTGATAACAGGGACCCACCTAATGAGTGAGGCAGGTGGCAGACATAAACATGTCCATAGCAAGTACATATAGAGAAAGGAGTCCTCTTCACTAAATACCTCCTTCAGTCTGCATACTCTAGTCCATTAGAGGCTTTAAAAATATCAGAGAGTACTGAAAGACATAATAAAAAGCTTGGGTGCAGCCAAGCATGGTGGCACATGCTTGTAATCTCAGCAATTTGGGAGATGAAGGCAGGAGGATCACAAGTTTGAGGCCAGAGGCAGCCTGTATAACATACCAAGTCCCTATCTCAAGTAGTAAAAGAATGAGTAGGGACACAGCTCAGTGGTAGAACACTTGAAAAGCATATATGAAGCCTGGGGTTCAACCCCTCTGTACTTCCAAAAAGAGGGGGGAAAAAAGCTTGGATACCCTTACTCCTCTCCTTCCTCATTCTCATGCACTAGTATTAACATTTTTGTAACTTTTCCTTATGTTAGTTCTTTCGGCTTCATATGTATCACTATATATTGCCAATTCTTAATTTACTAACTCTAGACATTCTGTGTTGCTTGTTATGATTAATAAAGTTAGCTACTTTATCCCATCTCATTTCTCCTTGCTTTTTTTTTTTTTTTTTTGGCAGTACTTGGAGGTTGAACCCAGGGCCTCCCACATACTTGGCAAGTGCTCTATCACTAGACTATACCCTCAGTCATTTTTTAATTTTTATTTTGAGACAGGGTCTCACTAAATTATGCATGCTTCCTCTGGCCTCAAACTTGTGATCCTCCTGCCTCTGCCTCCGGAGTTGCTGGGGTTATAGGCATGCACTGCTTCACCTGATTCCTTTCCTTCTCTTACAGGCACTTTTTCATAGTTGTATAGTTGATTTTCTTCCTATTTGTTACTTTTTAAAAATTAGGATATTTTTTATCCTGCCCATTGCCACCACTGTTTCTTGGTTTTCCTCACCCTGGCCTCCATCTCTGCTCCCACTCCTACCTCCTAGTTTCTGGGAACCCATTTTATATTTAAAATGTCCAGGTTGAAAAAATTTACATTCTGCTCAGAGATCCCAATTGAACCCCCAAACTTGTTTTAGAGGTTGATCATACAGGTTTAAAATCAGTAAATAATATTAAATTGTTATGGTATTACGTTTTCTTCTATACGTCTAATGTCATGGCCTCGGGCCATTAAAAAGGACAATGTTCATAGAAAATTGTAAAATGTATTGTCTTTCATTCCCTATCTCTGTTGCTCAAGCTCATACCACATTTCAGTTTGCTTCAAGTTTAGATCACAAGTTTCCTATTTTCTTGGAATTTTTTATTTTTCCTCCCCATTGAGAGAAGTAGAAACAAACCTTTATCAAAGCACTGACATTTATTAGTTTCTTTCTTATTCTGAAATTGCTCAGGTATTGTTGTGGCTTCTTTTTATTTTTTTCAGCACTGGTAGTTTGAACCCAGGGACTTGCCCATGCTAAGCAAGTAGTCCACCACTGAGCTGTGCCCCCAACCCCTTTTATATTTTTTATTTTGAGACAGGGTCTCGCTAAGTTATGCAGGCTGCCTCTGGTCTTAAACATGCAATCCTCCTGCCTCTGCCTCCTGAGTTACTGGGGTTATAGGCATGAGCCACAGCATTAGCTTTAAATTAACTTCTAGGAGAGAAAGTTCTGAGTCCAAGCAGGATATTTTAAATCTGAATTGATTTTGCTAACTTATAGTCTAAAATGTACCAATTTACAAGGCAGAAATTTCTATTTCTATGCATCCTAGTAATCTAAATCTTTGCTAATGTGACAGGTAAAACATGCCACTCTTGGGGTAAGGAAGGGGAGGGAGGACCAGGGAGCTGGCACTAGCCCACAAGGCCCCTAGGGTGGGGGCGGAGCATGGGGGAGAAATGAGGCAATGGAGTGATGAAGGAATGCATGCAGAGCTCTTTCCATGGACATTGGTCCTGGCCTGTGAAGGTGAAAGTACAGGGCCACTGCAACTGTCGTGCAGGCATGGGCAAGAGCAGAATGGAGACCCCAGCCCAGAGCCAGAGCCCTTGATTTCCTGTACTCGCCTCTGTCCCCCAGAATAAGGTACACATGTGTGGACACCCCAGCCCATGAGGCCAGACTCTGTCCACAGCCCCCAAGGCCCTGACAAACAGATGCCCTTTGGCCAAGCTTTGGGTCAAGTGGGCCATCGTGGTACTTTGCCCACTTTCAGGAGGACAGACTCAGGAACCAGTCC
Organism: Pedetes capensis; assembly: GCA_007922755.1. NCBI lineage: Eukaryota > Metazoa > Chordata > Mammalia > Rodentia > Pedetidae > Pedetes > Pedetes capensis. The sequence continues at coordinate 4,194 of VMDO01026315.1, read as the reverse complement.
AGCTAGATGCTTACAGGAATTATGGAGCTACTTTGTTGGGGGATTATAACACTCTAGGTTTGGAGAACATGGTCTAGAAAGAAAGTGTAAATTCAATGGCAGAGCCCACTAGACCTGGGCACTCCTTGCAGGGTCAGACAACTGCAGAGTCCTGGAATCTCATAAAGTCCAGGGCCAGTACTGAAGTGGCAGTAGAGACAGAGATATGCACTTGGGTTCTGTAGTTAAAGGGCTCTGAATTAATTTCCTAGGTCAGTTATACCAAAGTATGGAAAATGCATGGCTTAAAATGATACAAACTTTCCCCTTCACAGTTCTGGAGGCTAGAAGGCCCAAACCATGATGTCAGTAGGACTGGTGCCTCCTGAGGGTTCTGAGGGAGAATCAGCTTCTGGGATGCTCTCCTAGTTTCTGCTGAGGCCACCATCCTCAGTATTCCTTTGCTTGAACATGTATCATACTTCTGTCTTCATATGGCTTTCTTCCTGTGTGTCTGAGTCTTCACATGGCCCTATTTAAATAAGGACACCAGTCATATTGGAGTAGGGGCCCATGCTACTCCAGCAGGACCTCATCTTCACTAATTATATCTGGAACAACATAATTGTGCAAATATAACAGCACTGTGGTCAGCAATGGATAGCAGGTACAATAGTTGTCCCAAAAGATTACAATGGAGCTGAAAAATTATAATCATCTAGTGGCATTGTCATCACTGTAGTGTCATAATGCAAGGTATTACTCACGTTTGTGATGATGTTGGTGAAACAAATCTACCACCACTACTGCTAACAGTGTAAAAGTACAACACACACAGTTATTTGCAGTGTGTCAGTGAGGAGCTGGTTTCCCTGGTAACAGGGACCTACCTAATGAGTGAGGCAGATGGCAGACATAAACATGTCCATAGCAAGTACACATAGAGGAAGGAGTCCTCTTCACTAAACACTTCCTTTCAGTCTGCATACTCAAGTCCATAATACTCAAGTCCATAATCCATAATACTTGATAATGATGACCAATGGCTCTGTGCTAGTTTATGTATTTAAAATACAGTGCTTTTTGTATTTATTTTAGAGTATACTTCTACTGTAAAACTGTAGGGATATGGCCTAGAGAAGTAGAGAGAAGACAGGAGTCAGCCTGGCTCAAGACCTATCTAGCCCACCTGGAGACCTAAGATCTCTTTCCCAGGATAAGATGGCCACCGATGACCTCTACCCTACATCCTGGCCTCTAGCTCAAGCTTTTGCGTTCAAGCCCATGAGGTTGAGGCAAAAATGGCTCCTGCCCTCCTTGGACCTCTCAGCGTCTGATAGGCTGTGACCTAATCGCCCGACATCTCCCAATTGGTCAGTTAACTAACACCCTATGATTGGTCACCCAGTTTCACCTAATTTGTACCTATCTCCTGATTGGTTATGCCCTAACCACACCATATCACCTGATTGGTTAGGCCATAGTCACCCAATATGATGTACTAGCTTCTGATTGGTCCATAAGTGTTTATAAGCATGGTGTACAAGGGACTTGGGGTCCATTCCACCAACCCCCTAGAAAAGGGCCATTCCATTGCCAGCGGATAAGCGAAGAAGAGACCTCAGATCAACACTGAGAAGAAGTCTTCGGGAGCAGTCATAAAGAACAGCCTTTGGAGAGAGAAGAGCCCACCCAGGGATGCCCCACAAAACTACCTGCAAAAATGCTATAACACCCATGAGCTGTAACACTTAAGAGCTGTAAAATAAAGTTAAGGTTTGTTTCCAGCAGGCTTCCTGAAGCCATTTCTGACTCTGTCTCACTTGCCCAATCCCGAGGGTCCATAGAGTGAATATGGAGCTCTGAGTCCGGACCCGACCAGAGAGGAGCCCCACATAAAACAGTGTGTCATATTATGCTGGCTGCAGACTCAAATGTCTCATGTTTACTATGTCTCTTGCCTGCATTGTATTATATATAAACTATACAGCTTCATGTATATATACAGCACACATATGCCATATAACCATATATACCATAGCATACACCATATACACCATATACCAGGGGTGTAGGAGGCTCTGCCATCTACGTTATGTCAGTATACTCTATGATGTTCAAACATGATGGAAATTGCCTGATGACACATTTCTCAGCACGTATCCCCAGTGTCTGGGGCTGGGGTTTAGTTCAATTGGTAGAGCGCTGCTCCACACTCTCTGAGGACCTGGGCTCAATTCCCAGCACCACAAAACAAACAAACAAACAACAACAACAACAAAACACATAAAACAAAATGGGAGAAGGATGTGGCAATCCACTCCCAAGGCAATCCCAAAACAATTAGCCATTGAAAATCCTGTGAGGGTCGCTATGAGTTGAACCCAACTCAACAGCACCTAATAGCAACAGCAACAATCCCCAGTGTTCAATGACTCATGGATATATTTCCAAACGAGGTTATGTTCTGATGTACTCAAGTGAGGACTTCAATGTGCCTTCATTGAGGGACATGACTCAACCCATGATAGGGTTATATCAGGTCACAGATAGTGACAAAGGGGCAGGACTCACAAATTCATGGAAGCCCTCTTCACGCCAGCCTCCTGCAGACAAGGTGGATGTCTCCCAGGTGCCGTGGTTCTCATTGACTCTAGCTAAGGATCAAGATTCTCTTGGCCATCGAATGTCAGGATGCCCCAGTCTCTCTGCACAGCCTTCTACCATCCTTGCTTCTTTCCCAACCACTTGCCTTCACTCTGGCCTTCTCTACCTGGTGGCCCCCATAGTGCCCCTCTCATTATTTTTCATCTTTTTCTCCCATTTTCAATACCCTGGACCTTCACCCTAACCTCCAATTTTATTTGCAGAGAGATGGTCTGGGGCAGCAAGTCACTATAGTTCCTGTTGTGACAGCTTTCTTGTTGGTATGCCTCAGGGGCAACTGGCTTGTCTGCCCACTGGCTGCTCTGAGACAGGTACCTGCCCACTTGACCCAAGGAGCTTTGACTAGGGTTGAGTTCCCATGATACAAACCATGGCAGTTTATTTGCAGGTCGCCAAATTGATGGCACCTGACAACAACAACAAGAGCAAGTCAATCATCCATTGTTCTTTCTAAGACAAAGTTGTTCGACTTCGATACCACCGATCTATCAGGCTGGATAATTCTTTGTTATGGGAGACTGACCTGTGTGCAGTAACGAAGCCTACAGCTATACTACCCTGGCATCTGATCCTGTCAGATCTCTGAGGCTAAGCAGGGTCTGGCCTGGTTTGTACTTGAATGTGAGAATGCCAGGAAACACTCACAAAATACTGCCATTGAAAACTATAAATCACAGAGAAGCAGTGACTAGCGCAGGGCACTACACGGTGTGGGGTAGTGTTTCCTTGGTTCGTTATGAGTCCCACCCAACTTGACAGCACCTAACAACAACAAGAAGTAATGAAAATATTAATAAGTGATATTTTCAAGTAATAAAATACCATCCCATACCATAGCAACATTACCAAGTAATAACAACACTTAAATCAAGATTTCTTTTTTGGTTCTTTTAATTTTTTCCTTTGGTGCATCCCATCAGTCAAAATATTACGTTTTAAAGTCACATGAAGTAATTTTTGTGGGGTTATACTACCCACTTGATACACAGTTAAATTCATTTGTCTCGGTTTGTTTTCAGTTTCTGGAAATAAGTTTTAAAACTCAAATATAACTTTTCAATTATGTTATTTACATGATTCCAAAGTTAAACCTATCCAATAAGATAGATCTAAAGAAGCATAGCTTCCCTCAGTCTCCTGTAACTCTGCTCTTCCTTACAAGTACCGGATGTCTTAGATTTTGGTTTTCCTTCCATTGTTTCTCTCAGAAAATATAAGCAAACACATAAAAACCCCCACCTCCCCAACTTGCTCCAAAGGCGGCATATGACAAACTCGTTGCAAGTAGTTTTTCCTGCCCCCAGCCCCGTGTCTAGAGACACCCCCGATTTCCCGAGACCACAGCAGAGGCCCCCAGATGCAGACGCACCAGACTTGATCCAGTCAGCTCCCAGTGAACACCTTGCTCCACAGTCGCAGTCACAGGCCACTAAGCCTCTGAAGAAAATCCACCACGAAGGGAGCAAAACAAGGCATCCACACAGGGGCCCTGCGGGCTCGGGACAGCGCGGTGGGAAGCCACACAGGGCGCCCACTGGGCGGCGCAGA
>VMDO01026314.1:0-26899 GCA_007922755.1 Pedetes capensis | reverse complement strand
CTGTGCCGTCAGCCCATTTTTTTTACTTTTTTTGAGACAGTCTCGCTAAATTACACAGACTGCCTCTGGTCTTGAACTCGCGATCCTCCTGCCTCCGCCTCCCCAGTCACTAGAATTATAGAATTATAGGTGTGCGCCACTGCACCCGGCTCAGCACCACTCTTCTGAGCCATCTTGATCCTTGTGACCTTCATTTTGGAATGGGGACATATGTGCTGGAAAGTGGATCACTTGAGATCCCATTTCCATTGAATATCTTGTCTGCAATTTCACATAGGACCTTAGAGTTCAAGGGGGTCTTTTTTTTTTTTTTGGCGGGAGCCTGGGATGTTGGACCCGGGGCCTGGCGCTTGCATGCTCTACAAGTGCTGGTTTGAGACCGGGTCTCGCTAAGTTACGCAGACTGCCTCTGGTCTCGAAATTGCGATCCTCCCGCCTCCGCCTCCCAAGCCTCTGGGATTACAGGCGTGTGACACCATGCCCGGCTAGTTCAAGGGTGTCCTGACATTCCACCGATAACTCTCCCGGTGGCAGTCTCCCCAACGTTGAGCGACGCGGAGTTGGCAGAACAGAGGTCCCTCTTGTGCTCTTCCTTTCTGAATTGGAGACTGGAATTATTAGGAGGCAATAAGTAGAAGTATTAGTTCCCTCGAATGGGAGTTAAATGTTCACCCCACCTAGATGGGATGGCAGAGAACCCTGGCAAAGAGGGGTAGGAAGTGCTGACCTTGGCAGTGGCTGACAAACACCCCAGAATAAATAAACACTTCAGGTTCTGTCTCCACTGGATTTCTAGCTCATTTCTCCTCCAAAAAAAGAGAAACGCTTGCTACACCATGTTGTTAAACGAGACGAATGTCTGCAACAAGGAAGAATATTCAGCTTATTAATTCACAGGAGTTTGTTTATATTTATTTTTAACACTAACCATTCAATTATTCAGATAAATAATGTACAGGTATTTTCCTATGGCTGCAGCCGTAGCCCAGTGGCATCTGATCCCATCAGATCTCAGAAGCTAAGCAGGATCAGGCCTGGTTAGTACTTGAATGGGAGACCGCCTGGGAACACCAGGTGCTGTAGGCTTGGGAGAAGGACCCGGCAACCCACTCCCAAAAACAAATCAGCCTTTGAAAACCCTATGAACAGCAGAGAAGCACTGACAAAAATGTTTCACCTGTTGTGCATAGGGTCGCTATGAATCGGATACCAACTCAATGGCACCTAACAACAACAACATTTTCCTATACTTATTAATCTTTATCCAAGATAAGAAGCTTCTGCAAAAAATTCACAAATGTGCATACAATTTCTCTGTCTGGTATATTAAAACCAAAGCCCAAGGTTTGTCAATAGTTTTGTATAATGACTATTTTATACTACAAAAAAGCACTTTGTAGAAAACTCTTCCTCACAACAACAGTCACAACATAAATATTCTTCCCCAAATATGTTCTCTGCTAGATTATGACATACCTTTTAATACCTTATATCTTTCATACTATTAGATTTTCAAACAAATCTGTTAGTGTTATTGCTTTGGTATCAACGTCTGAGTTTGACTCATGTTATCACAAACTCAGATTTGTTTTTTCCCTGACTTTTGATAGAAACTCACGATTCATCCTATGTCCAGGGAAGTGGTTTGTCTCAGCTGTCAACAGAGTCGAAAGGAATTATTGATCATCATGTTTGGGAGAAACACTCCAAGGTCCAGAGGCCAGGGCGTGGGACCACAGCTGCGTTCATGGCGGGGTTCTCTTCGAGATGGCGGGTCGGCCCCCTGGGAAAGACTGGCTGATCCTGAAAGTGGATATGCCTTATTGGTTTTCCAGAATTTATGTTGCCATAAAACAAAGGACCAAAACAACAATGAAATGATACAAGGCAGCACTTTGAAAGAAACTCAATCGTATCTGTTTGAATTAATATTTTACCAGGAGCAGATTGGAAAACAGGTCAAATGACAATAATTTACTTGTGTTAGGAATTCAAATGAACAGACTTTGAAAATTATTTTCTAGTGAAAATTACAAAGCGTGGCCTAAGCTCTTGTATTTGGTGAACTCTCACTTTTATAAGCACAAGCTCAGTAAGGCAGTGAGGTTTGCCCCTGTGGGGTGCACGCCTCCCTGTCCAGCCTGGATGTTCAGACAGGTGGCGCTGCCACACACATAGATACTAAACACAATTCACTTGGGACCCTCGGGTGAGGGGCACAGACTCCTGCAGTCCTCAGGACGCCAGTGGAGATAGGAGAAAGGAAAAGCCTCGGGCACTTTTGCCTTGTGGGGACAAACACAGCTCTTTATTTCTCTGCCCTTTATCAGGGCGGAGAGAAAACCCAAAGTGTACGGCTTTAAGTGCTAGCAGCTCTTATACAGCCTCAAGGGCAGATGCTTCCATGTTGGTGGTCTCGGGAGAGAGCAAGTTCTTTCCTTGTTGATGGTCGCAGTGGGAGAGCGTTCTTTCTGGGCAAGAGAGCAGAGAGAGCTGTTTCCTCATCAGTGGTCCTGGCGAAAAAGGGAAAAGGGAGAGCTGCCACAGTGCATCTCCTTATATAGCTCATCCATGTAATGGCCTGAGCCAATCAGCTTTGAGTCCAATTGTCCAATCAGGTTCAGGGGATTTGTGAAAGGTTTTGTACAAATGTCCAACCAAGTTACTTTCATTTTGCCTAGATTTCTAATTTACAAACCAGATCTTCAAAAGCCGTCTTCCCAGTTTTGTGGTTTTTGCCAATTTCCTCCCAATTTCTCCCTACATGCCCCAAAATAACCCTTCTGAGTAAGCTGTGAATCAACACAAAGCCTTCTCTGTGGTGATTGTAAGTTGGCTAAAATTAATTATTTTGGGAGCTGCAGCCAAGTGAGGACCCCGTGCATATCAGTAGCACCCACAGACAAGGGAAAGAAAATTGCAGCATAGTAAGCATCAGAGAAACTTGGGAAGAGAAGGTGCCTTCCTCAAGTGGCTTACCAAGGCCAGCTACCTGCAGAAGATTCAGAATTTTGCTGGTAAAAATTAGCTACGTTTTATCTTGGAATCAATCATTTATCTGACCCAAAGCCTGGCAAGGGTGGGATCTCACCTCTGGGACCCAGTGACAATGTGGATAATTTGACATCAGAAAAGGTTTTTGCATCATTTTTTTAAAGGTCCTTGGCCCCCATCTGCCCTCTGCCTCAGTCTGATGGCTCACCCGCTCCCCTGCCCTCCTCACCTTCCGCACCGCCTGCTGACAGGTGCTTTGCACCTGTCCTGAAACAGAGCCGGCCGCCCTGATGGTCTTGAGGCTCCTGCTTCCTTTGAATCCTGGATGTGTGGCTGAGGATGTCCTGGATCACGCGGGTCCTCCACACTCCTTCCGTGCAGATCTCCTGGGCCTCGGTCAGCTGTGCACCTGAGGTGAGCACCACCCGCCAGACCCCTGCCAGGGCTCTGGGCAATGGCCACAGAACCAGAACCAGCTGAGCTCTGCAAATCCTGCCCCCTACACCCAAGGTGGATGCCTGCCACCCACCAGACCCCTGCCAGGGCACCAGGCTCCAGCCACAGAGCAATCACCCAGCTCAGCTCTGCAAATCCCACCCCCTGCCCTGAGGTGTGTGCCACCTGCCAGACCCCTGCCAGGGCGCCAGGCTCCAGAGCCCAGCTCTGCAAACCCTGCCTGCCTCTTCCTGCTGCCACCCTTCTTGTCTACTGTGCTCTCTGTGAGGGGACCTGGTCCCCGCTCCCACGGAGATCTTGTTCCTCCCTCACTTTTTAAAACGCCCCAATCCAGATAGTGCAGTCTGGCCATGTGAGGAATGTCTTTTTTTTTTTTTTTTATTTTCATTAAGATGGACTTGAAATGCAGAGCATTATTCACAAGAGGGGAAACTGGCATGTGGCAAAGCAGGAAGCAGCAGAAGTTATTTATGTGGGGGAATTTTAGCAAACTACTTTGATTTGTAAGATGTCTTGCTAAGCCTCAAAGCCTAGAAGAACCCCTGGGAATGTTGTTGAAAGTTAAAATGAAATTCATATGGATAAAAGGAAACTGTCAATCCCACCCCTGTCCCTCATCCACCAAGACCAAGAATAGCCTGGTGACATTAGGATGTCAGGGTGTATGACATCCAGTTCTAAGGAACACAGCAAGCCCAAGTCAGCATCGGGAGGAGTCTCCTGGGAGAGCCCGGGAGCCACTGCCTGACTAAGGAGGAAGGACTACGTGGAGGGAGAACACCTTGGAGCCCCAGGACAGGCGTCCACTCTCCACACCTAAGCATCTGCCCCGAGTTCAATTCCCAGTACCGCAAAAATGGGAGAAGGACCTGGCAATCCATTCCCAAGGCAATTCCGGAATGGTCAGCCATTGAAAACCCCATGAGGGTCGCTATGAGTCGGACACCGACTCGATGGAATGGGCTGGAATTTAGCTCAATTGGTAGAGCACTGCGCTGCAGTCTCTGAGGTCCCGAGTTCAGTTCCCAGCACCGCAAAAATGGGAGAAGGACCTGGCAATCCACTCCCAAGGCAATCCTGAAACAGTCAGCCATTGAAAACCCTATGAGGGTTGCTATGAGTCGGATACCGACTCGACAGCACCTAACAACAACAACAAGTATCTGCAGCGGCTACAGCCAATGCCAAAAGGAAGACAAAAGAGGTATTCTGTAGGCCAAAGAAGGTCTTTTAAACTGAGGGGGTGTACAATACACAACCTTGGTTAGCTAGCTACTACAGTACGAAGTCTGCAGCGATGCCACCCTGGCATCCGTTGCCCTCTGATCTCAGAAGCTAAGTAGAATTAGTCCTTGGATGGGAAACCTCCTGGAAATACCCAGTGCCATAGGCTTGGGAGAAGGACCCTGCAGCCCACTCTTGAAACAAGCAGCCATCGAAAGCCCTGTGAATAGCAGAGAAGTCCTGACATAGTGCCGGGCATGGCATAGTGTTGGGTAGTGTTTTGTTCTGTTCTTCACAGGGTCGCTATGAGTCAGACCCCGCACAAAGGCACCTAACAACACAGAAAGAAAACCCTTAGAAAGGCGAGGAGGAATTTACATACATCAAGAGTCATCAGGGACAAATGCTTCTTCCAGCTTTTGACAGATTAAGTGGAGAAAAATAACAGGATTGGTAAAACAAAATAAATAAATTATAAGTTAATGGCTATATAGCAAACTGCTTTCTAAAGACAGAGACTGGCCTGTCTCTGAGAATAATAGTCAGATGTTGATAGAAAATAATCACATTCCAGTTTTCAAAGAAATCGTTAATGAATGTGTTGAGTGCTGCGTTTGTACCACAGTTTAGGGACAATGAAAGAATAGGAGAAGTAAAATAAGGAATAAAGGAAAAGACAATTGTGCGATTTGAAGAATCAAATCCTAAATAGCTATTCAAGGAGAAAATAAACATTCTGACCTAAGCCTAATTTGAAAAGTACAATGAGGGCCGAATGCATGAAAATGAACGTGAGGTGAGGGCTGAGTTTAGAGAAAACGCCAGGGTGTAACGTTTTATTTAATGGAAGAAATAAATTGCTGTGGTTTTCTTCTCTGTTGAATAATTTCAAGCTTTTAGGAGCTCAGAAGATCTGGGCAGAAAAAAGTCTGCCCCAAAACCTTTCACATAGCGGCGCTGCCTTGATGAGGAAATTCTGGGATTTCAGAAGGAGGCGGGAGCTGTTTCCATAACTCTTGTGTTTTCACAGTGTTCGAGGACCACATGCGTTCCTCCTAGAATCTTTTTTTTTTTTTTTTTTTTTTTTTTTGAGGTACTGGGGTTTGAACCCAGGGCCTCGCACCTGCATGCTCTGCAAGTGCTGGACCACTGAGCTGCACCCTCAGCCCATTTTTTTACTTTTCGGGTTTTTGAGACAGGGTCTCGCTAAGTGACGCAGACTGCCTCTGGTCTCGAATTTGCGATCCTCCTGCCTCCGCTTCCGGATCCGCTGGGATTACAGGCGTGCACCACCGCGCCCATCTTCCTCCTAGAATCTTAAAGAAACCATTCTTTTCGACAGTAAAATGGGGCAGGACCGGCCTCTTGGAGAACATGCTGGGGACTCAGGGAACGGGTGTCCACTGTGGACAGTCCCGCAAGCGCATTCCTTATTTCCTGGCCTGCTGGTGTCTATTTCTCACGTTGGGGAGGCTGACTAATAACCAGATGTCAAGACGCATCTTCTGATCATCCCTCCACGTGTTTTCATTGACTTCAGGAAGAAGGCCGGCCTGGGACACCCAGCTTCCCCCAGAAAGCGCCTCAAAGAGCCCTGTTGGAGGTGAAGATGGGGTCAGTCCCTGCCCTTCCCCTTGCCCATGCGCCCTGCTCACTTCTGATGGCTGCTGGAGCCCCCCGCCCGGACAGCAGGCCAGGGAGGTCCAGCCAGAGCCCCCTTCCTCCGCTCAGGACACCCCAGCTGCTCACATCCCGCGTGTCTGTTTCTGAGTCCAGCGTCTCCTCTGCTTGGCCATGCGCCCAAGGGTCAGGGGACCCTGCTCTACCAGGGAGAGTCTGGCGCCTGAGTCCTGGTTTCCGTCAACGCCCAGGCCTTGGTGACTCTCCACCCCCCATTAAGCAGTCTCGGTGGTGTTCGCTGACACTGCTCTCCCATTAGGCTCCCCAGGACCCTCCGAGAGCCAACAACCCCCTCTGGCCTCCTATGGAGTGAGAGACGCCGTGCAGATGCCGCGTAGCATCCTCTGATTCGGCCGCACCACCAGGCCATGAGATGAAGCTCCCGTGTGCGGCGTGAAGAAACAGTGGGCAGGACCTGTAAGGGCGTGGTGCCCGATGGGCCCGCCCACGGGCGGAGGACCGCCTCCCAGTACACAGGGCTCAGGCTCACCCTGCTGCCACCCTCCAGACTGGGCCCAGCCAAGGTGCAGAGCCTCATGGACACCACCTGGGAGGACCCAGCCACAGACCCCGCCAGTGTCCTCTGATCAGAGTGGCCCAGCATGGGACTGTTTCTCCTCCTTCAGGGACAGCCACTGCCACGCAGCCACCAGCCACTGAAGCGAGAGGCCACCCCAGCCAAGGTCGTCCGGACCCCCTCTTCGGCCTCCTGAGTACCTGGGCACATCCATGCCGGCCTCCTAGTAGTAGCCTCCTCCCACGGCCTCCCCTGGCCCTGGAGCCCGGGAGACTCGGCTGGCCTCAGCAGGCCGGGCCACGAGGCTGCCTTCTCCTTGCAGAGGGGCGTCCTGACTGCCCACACCCCTGTGCTAGGCATCAAGCCTCACGCCCACGTGGAATGGCATGAGGACCCCACATCCACCTCTATGAAAACAGGACGATGGCCTTGCCCTGCAGGATCCCTGAGCAGAGGAAGTGAGGAGACGGATCTGGGGAGCCACAGGCTGCAGGCTCCCCCTTTGTGAGGACAAGGACCCTCTGTATTTTTGTCTTTAGAACATCCCATGACATGGGCTAGGGCTGGGATTTAGCTCAGTTGGTAAAGCGCTGCTCTGCAGTCTCTGAGGTCCTGAGTTCGATTCCCAGCACCACAAAAACAGGAGAAGGATGTGGCAACCCACTCCCAAGGCAATCCCGAAACAGTCAGCCATTGAAAACCCTATGAGGGTCTCTATGAGTCAGATACGACTCGATGGCACCTAACAACAACAACAGCTACCTACCTCTTGCTGGTGTCCTTTGTTTGTCTATTTCTGCAGGTAGGGGAACATGTTTCTTTGTTAGAAGCCAAAACCAGAAATGGACCACATTGCTCCCACAGAATTCTGGGAAGCGCATGGTGTGGCCGTTCTCAGATGTGGTGACGAGGGTCATCCCGATTGAGTTCAATTACGCGCAGCTGTGGCCGGAGGAGGCCGGCTGCAGGTGGAGGGCTGAGGTGAGGACTGAGGGGGAAAGACAGGCAATGGTGGTGCCAGTGGCCTCCTACTCCCCTTTCAGGTGCCCCTCAGTCATGGGAACGCGGGTGTCACAGAAATGCCATCAGGAAGCATTCTGTGTTGGGAATGACTTATCTGGACACAGCAATGTGTCACTCACTTGCACAGCAGCTATTTTAAGCTCTTTGTTCCTGACAGTCAGTTCACAATTATCCAGAAGAGAGGGTGGGTGGCAGGAGTGGAGGCGACTGACAGGCAATTAAAAACCATGTGCGTTTAGCTTTAAAATAAACTGTACCCGAAAAAAAAAAGAAAAGAAAAAGAAAATGAAAGAAAGAAAGAAAGAGAGAGAGAGAAAGAAGGGAGGGAGGGAAGGAAGGAAGGAAGGAAGGGAGGGAGGGAGGGAGGGAGGAAGGGAGGGAGAGAGAGAGATGCCTTGTGAGTTATTAAATTACTCAAAAAATGTTTTTGCACTACTAGGGGTTTGAATCCAGGGCCTCATCCACGCTAGACAAGCACTCCACCACTGATCCACACTCCCAGCCCTGTTTCCATTTTTATTCTGAAACAGAGTCTAAGTTGCTAGCTTGAACTGGGGATCCTCCTGCCTCAGCCTCCCGAGTTGCTAGGATCATAGGCAGGTGTCACAGTGCCTGGCTCAACATTTTAAAGTGTTTTTAAATTGAGACAAAACAACATATTTGAATGTTGATTTTTAAAAATCAAGAAAAGTAGCAGAGCAACAGAGCTCTCACCCAAGCCCCTACCACAGATTGTGCATTGTAATTATTTGTTGCTAGCCCCTCTGTTTGCATTTGCTTCCATGTTACAAGAGTATGTCTACAGCACTTTTGGTTGATTTATCAGTTTTGGTATTATCTATTGACTTCTACAGTTGGAGACGTTAGCTCATGTACATTATCACCCCCTCTCCACATCTGACCAATAGCCCCCTGAACTATTTTTAGTTCCGGTGTTGACTACTTTTGTCATATCATTGAATTTTATTTCTTACTCTGTAAATCATAAAGTAAATATTTGGTTCCCTACTTCATAAAATGAGATTCCCATCTCCCCTATGTTTTCACTTATTCATTATCCCTCTTCCACAGCCCAGATTCCATATTTTACTTTTTATATTGTCAAGTTTTGTGCACATGCTCTATTCCATAATCATAACTCAATATTCTATAATTGTTGTCTAGATTGATTATAAAGCTTATTGTTGTTGTTAGGTGCTGTGGAGTTGTGTCAGACTCAGTGACCCTCATAGTGTTTTCAATGGCTGATTGTTTTGGGATTGCCTCAGGAGTCGATTGCTACGTCCTACTTCCATTTTTGTGGTGCTGGGGATTGAACTCAGGACCTCAGAGACTACAGAGTGGCGTTCTACCAACTGAGCTAAATTCCAGCTCCTTATAAAGCTTAGAAAATTAAAAAATAATATTTACATTATGGGCTCTGAATGTTATTCACTGCAAAGCAGAATGACATGCTATGATTGTACTTCCTTTTCTAGCCTTTTGGTTTTCCTGGAGTTTCTAATTGCATTGTTTTTCGAGTATCACCTGCTGGTACCATGTCCTTAGGATCTAATATGTTATTTATCTTTCCTTTTTTTTTAAAGACAGAGCTCACTATACAGCCCATACAGGCCTTGAACTTGCCACATAGCCCAGGCTGGCCTCAAACTCAAGAACCAGCTGCCTTAGCCTCCTGAGTGCTACAATTACAGGCATATGCCACCATACTCAGTTAAGAGCTCATGTTTTAAAGGCATGATCAAATCAATGAAACCACTCATTGTAATTATTTATCCTTGCCAATGACATCTACACTTGTCATCCTGGAGCTTAAAAGTTGCAATGTCCTGAGTGTGTCCACTTTTCTCCCAGACCCTGGTCTTCTTGATTTCCCAACTATTTTGTTGGAGGACATCTTGAAGTAATATTCTTTTTTCTTTTCCTTTTATTTTTTTTTCCTGGTACTGGGGGTTGAACCCAGGGCCTTGCACCTGCATGCTCTGCAAGTGCTGGACCACTGAGCTGCACCCCCAGCCCATTTTTTTACTTTTTGAGACAGGGTCTCACTAAGTTACGCAGACTCCCTCTGGTCTCGAACTTGCGATCCTCCTGCCTCTGCCTCCTGAACCGCTGGGATTACGGGTGTGCACCACCGTGCCCTGCTGGAAGTAATATTCTAGGAAAGGGTTGGGGCATGAGGTGTCAACAATGCACCTTTGCACGTCTCTGGTCTACTTGCATGAGTCTCGTGGTTAACGGTGGTCCAACGTGATACGCAGGCTGTGAGCGTGGGCAGGCGAGAACCTCTGGACGACTGTGCGACAGCTTCATCCTCCAAATCATCCCAAGGTGGAGGGAACCGGGGTGGTGAGCCACAGCGTCCTATGCGGCCATGTCTGAGGGGTGCTCCCAGGAGCGCTGACCGCCTGGACCACCCCAACTGCACCTCAGGCCTCCAGCGGAGGAGGTCTTTTTGCAGTTTGGAGCATCCGTTGTCTGAGGAACGATCACGGCAGAGAGGGACGGGAGTTCTCCGAGGCTCTCTGTCCTTAAGTTCACATTTTTAGGTAGAAAGTCATTTTCTCCTACAAGTTTGAAGTCCATGTTCGCTTCTCCTGGCGTTAGTTCCCCAGCTTGCTGAGGATCCACAAGACGTTATTATTTAAAAGGTTAAAAGTCTTCCTGAATTTTCTGATTTGCTTCCAGGGTTTGCCTTTGTTCCCTGAATCAGCCGCTTCCTCCAGAGCAGGTTCTTTGATTTCTTCCCTTACTGGACACCTGGGCTGGCCTTGCCAGCCAGCAGGTTCCAGCAGGACAACCACTGCTCCGAGATGGGAGCCAGAGGAAGGAGGGCATTGGGTCCATAGGAGGAGTGCCAGCTCTAGTTCCAGCCCCCAGAGGCCTCCCTTCACGGTTTCTGCGGAGGGAGAAATCAAGCCCTTCGTGTTGCTACATTCGGCACGAGAGGTCTGTCAGCACTCTAAGCAAGGGGTCAGATAGGCAGTTGATTATGTGGGTCTAAACGTGGGGGTAAGAAAAGGTTACTAGACAGGGATCAGGGACAGTGGCTAGCTCCCTCATTAAACTGTCCCCTCCTTATTTTGCGTACAATGAGACCGGTCTCCTGGACCCTCTCATCTTAATCAGAAGGAAAAGGGACTCCTGCCTCCCGATGCTGTCCCAAATCTTTAAAATCATCACCAACTACCAACTCTTTGAGCATGCCCAGCTCCCTAAAACCTCAGCCAGATGACCAGTACATGACCTTCCATTGGTGGTGTGAGACCAGCATGGGATAATTTAAGGGAAGGGAGGCCCCAACATGCATCTCCCATTGCTTCAAGTCAGCAATCCGTTTGTGCCCAAAGGGTGGTCACAGACTCATTATACAACTTCGTTATCGTAAAAGGAGGAACGAGTCGAATGGTTCCCACAAAACGCTTCCTCCTTGTCAACGTCTCTCACTGTGCTGGAGACAGAAGTCCAAGGCGGAGATGCCAGCAGAGCTGGCTGGGAAGGATGGACCCCGCCCCGATCTCTGCATGTCCCTCTCCTTCGTTCATGTCTGTCTGTGGCCACGTTGCTCTTTGTTGTAAGGACCGAGTCAGACTAGTCTGTGGCCAATGGTAATGACCATATTTTAATTTGATTACCTACCCTTATACACCTGACCTGGGATTTGGCTCAGTGGGTAGAGCGCTGCTCTGCAGTCTCTGAGGTCCCAGGTTCAATTCCCAGCACCACAAAAATGGGAGAAGGACGTGGCAATCTACTTCCAAGGCAATCCCAAAAAAAAATCAGCCATTGAAAACCCTGAGGGTCACTACAAGTTGGACTCAACAGCACCCAGCAACAACCCTTATACCCATTTGTCTGTCAGCTAGTTGTACTGTGGGGGCTTGCGTGTTGCTGTGATGCTGAAAGCTATGCCACCAGTATTTCAGACACCAGCAGGGCCACCCATGGTGGACAGGATTCAGCGGAGCTTCCAGACTAACACAGACTAGGGAGAAGGACCCGTTAGCCCACTCCTGAAACAATGAGCCATTGAAAACCCTATGAATAGCAGAGAAGCCCTGACAAATGTAGTGCAGGAAAATGAGTCCCCCCACCCCCAGGCTAGAAGACATTCAAATGACTACTAAAGTTGCCACCTCAAAATAGTTGTTGTTGTGAGGTGCCATCAAGTTGGTATCTGACTCATAGTGACCGTATGTACAACAGGTGAAACACTGTCAGTGCTTCTCTGCTATTCATAGGGTTTTCAATGGTGGATTGATTTTTAGGAGTGGGTTGCCAAGTCCTTCTCCCAAACCTATGGTATCTGGTGTCCTAGGTGGTCCCAAGTACTAACCAGTCCTGATCCTGCTTAGCTTCCAAGATCCGATGGGATCAGAAGCCACAGTGCTATAGCTGCAGGTGCTCAAAGTAGACTTGACCTTGACGATGGGAATGGAGAGATGTGACACGATTCAAAATGAGAGGAAACACAGTGTCTCTGACAATGGGCTCAATGTGAAGAAAGGTCGCGTGATGGCCCAGTGTTGGGTAGTGCTTCATTCTGTTGTACATAGGCTCGCTGAGTCGGACCCGACTCAACAGCATCTTCCAGCCCTTGTACATACCCTGTTTCCAGGTCAGATTGCGTTCTGACAGGTTAGGGTTCTGGCAGGTTAGGGCTTTCGGGGAGACAGAGAAACCCACAGCACCCTCTTTGCTCATCTCCACATCTCCAGTTCTCAGCGCTCGCCCTCTGCACCTCTGTTCCTCTGTGAACCCTGCCCTGGACCATCTCTGTGAAGAGGCGCGGGCCACCATCTCCCCACTTCATGCTTTCCAGATGCTCAGCTTTCGAAAAAGTGCTTATGTCAATAAATTTCTGTTGTAAATAACTAAATGAATTAGTATGCAATCTGATAAATGGGAAGAGGTGGCTTTCATGAAAACAAAGTTAAGCGCTTAGGAAACACTTATTAACAAGAAAAGTGGCCTAAAAACTACTATGCACTTGTTGTTGGTGTTGTTAGCTGCCATTGAGTCAGGATCCGACTCATAGCGACTCTCATAGGGTTTTCAATGGCTGACTGTTTCGGGATTGCCTTGGGAGTGGGCTGCCAGATCCTTCTCCCATTTTTGCAGTGCTGGGGATTGAACTCGGGACCTCAGAGACTGCAGCACAGCACTCTACCAACTGAGCTAAATCCCAGCCCTCTACTATGCACTTAAGATTGGGACAATAACCATAAAAGCCTGCTCAGAGCTTCCAGGCCCTGAGACGATTCTTCACTCATGGCCTTGCACTTCCTCTGTTCTTGATCTGCTGGAAAGAAACTCAGCCCCTGTGCTGAAGCCCATATACAATGCATGTATTTTGTAAAGTAATAATGTTGTTGTTGTTAGGTGCCGTCAAGTCGGTATCCGACTCATAGCGACCCTCTGTACAACGGGGGAAACACTATTGTCAGTGCTTCTCTGCTGTTCATAGGGTTTTCAATGGCAGATTGATTTTTGGGAGGGGGTTGCCAGGTCCTTCTCCCAAGCCTACAGTTTCTGGTGTTCCCAGGCGGTCTTCCATCCAGGTACTAACCAGGCCCGACCCTGCTTAGCTTCCGAGATCTGATAGGATCAGATACCACAGGGCTACCGCTGCAGAAAGTAATAATAATAATAATAATAATAATAACAACAACAACAATAAGCCAGTGGCTCTGGCTCAGGAGGCGGAGGCAGGAGGATCACAAGTTCGAGAACAGAGGCAGTCTGCATAACTTAGCGAGACCCTGTCTCGAAAAGTTAAAAAATGGGCTAGGGGTGCAGCTCAGTAGTCCAGCACTTGCAGGGCATGCAGGCTTGAGGTCCTGGGTTCAACCCTGAGTACCAAAAATAAATAAATAAAATAATAATAATAATAATAATAATAATAATAATAATAAAAAGGAAGAAAAGTCAGCTCAAATCCCGTGAGGAGATCTTTGCCCGAAAAACAGTTTCTCTCTACCTCCGCTGGCAGGTGAGCACCATGCATTGGCTTGAAACAGACCCCGGGCGTTTAACGTGGTTATTACGGGGTTTCTCATCCCACCCTGCGGCTATTTCCAATCAACTCTATGGTCACCAGGCCAGGTCTCAGGGAAGGCGGACTCAGCATGACGGGCACATGCCCAGGTGGCCGAGTCATGCTACAGTGCCCCGCCACAGGTGACCAGGGCCGGGCTGGGCCCAGGAATCTCAGCGTATGCTGCCCATCCCCCAGGAGGAGGCAACTGACCCTGGAGGGGCCACGGGTGACCCAGCAAGGCCTGAGAGCTACGGGCCACTCGACAGAGAGCCTGAGACACAGGACACAGCCTTCATCTCCTCACCCACAGAGCTTGCAGCACTCCTGGGAACACCCGCCCGTGCCTGGTTGGGGCCAGGCTCCGCTGGACCCAATGAATCCAGTTGCAAATGAGGTGGGAAGGCCTCTGCCCCACCAGAGACCTTCACGGAGAGGCTGCTATTTGTGCCACACAATGGGGCACAGAGACGGCACGGGGACAGCGCCTTCCTGGAGCCTGCAGGGCATGGAGAGGGTGGAAGTTGGACTGTGGGGCGAGGGCAGCCCCAGGGTGTGCAGGAAGCCAGGAGAGCTGCACTGCAGGCTCTGCCAGCAACGTCGTGACCCTCCTCACTCCCATCGCAGCGAGCCAGAAGCCGGTGCTTACCAAGGAAAGTGGAGACACGTAGGGAAGGCAGGGGAGCTGCCATTTTGCCGAGGGGAGATGGTGGCCTGCGCCTCTTCACAGAGACGGTCCAGGGCAGGGTTCACAGAGGAACAGAGGTGCGGAGGCGAGCACTGAGAACTGGAGACGTGGAGATGCAGCACCCTCCAGCCACCCCTTCTCCTGCCCCGCAGCCATCGGCGGCCTCCGCAGACGTGAAGGGCAATCCTGATTCTATGCAGATCCTCACCCACGGACCTGCGTTTTCTGGTTGCATCTTGTTGCAGGGCTCCGAAGTCCTCTGCTGTTTACGTTTATAATCCCAGCAGGATGGGATGGTAACCCCAGCCCAGTTTAGAACACAGCTGCTCTGTGAGCTGCTCTGTGAGCTGCCTGTCTCCCCACCTCGACCTCTCGGCCAACACGCCAGCCACCAGTCATGATTTCGACTTCCCTTCTGCAGTCCGTCTGGGCTTCCCACATTGTTCCCTGGCACCATGGTTCTGGGATGGACCCAGGCAATCTCCAGGTGCCCCGCACTTACAGAGCTACACTCTGCACCCTGTCTGCTGACAGAGACCTTAGTGTTTCCTGCCTGAGCACATCTGAGAAGGGTGGCCTGGCTGGCATGCAGAGTGACCAGGGAACTGCCCATCAGGGAAGGACCCCGAGAATGCCCGGCTTAGGACGCTTGAGGAACTGTGGCCTGTGGAGAGTTGTTCTTACTGTTAGGTGCTATTTGTGCCACACAATGGGGCACAAGTCAGGTCTGACTCATAGTGACCTCATGTGCAACAGAATTAAGTACTCTCTGACACTGTGCCATGCCCAGCACTATATCAGTGCTTCTCTGCTATTCATAGGGTTCTCGATGGCTGATGATTTGGGAGTGGGCTGCCACATCCTTCTCCCAAGCCTACAGCACCCAGGGTTCCCAGGCGAGCTCCCATCCCAGGACCAACCAGGAAGATCCTGCTTAGCTTCCAAGGTCTGATAAAATGGACCCAGCGTGGTATGGCCACAGGCCATGGGGACAGTAGGCAGGCAAATTGCCTTTCAGCAAAACACTTTTACTACTTTTTGAGATTATGAATGCAAAACACATCTTGAGGAAATTCGGAACATAAAATGACAATTCTTTCTAAATTACCCAATACCCTCCTCACCAAGCTGTCACACTAACATATCGCCTTATTTTCTTCACAGCCTTTAAAATGTGTATTTATACGCACATAATGCTCCTTTAAATATGTTAAATACATACGATATATTCTGTATGTGAATGTGTAAATGCATATGCCTATGCGTATACGATTTTGCAAATTTCTGTCGCTCTGTTTATGCGATGCGCTACCTTGGCTTTCCCATTTAATATTACAGCATGTGATTCTTTCTCTCCGGGTCTTAGTTTTTGTTTGGTTGGGTTTTTTGTGGCTTTTTCTCCGTGCTGGGAATGAAGCCCAGGGCCTCCCAGCCACTGTTAACTCTGTCATCAGGCCGACCAGGTTCCCCTCCGCTCTTACAAACAAGAGATGCTGTGATGTCAGCTACACCAGTGCGACTTTCTGGTTTCCCCTGGGGTGTTTTCCTTTTTTGGAGCGGTGGAATCACTGGGTCAAAGCTAACTCAACAAATCAGCTTCACCGAAACACTGTGCACTAAATCTGATCTGACACACACATCCACTGGCACCCACAAAGGCCTTTTCTCCCTGGCCACTGCCAGTATCGAGCCCTACCACAAAATCAAGCACATGTCGACTGGACGGGCGGACACTGGCAGTTGGGGGGTTTATTTTGATGGTTCATTCATTTGCCTGCCTGGGCCCCCGGGGGCCTGAATGTGTCTATAATGTGCGCTGGATGTCTGGTCCTTGTTCTCGCTTTGACACTTCCCAGCCCTCACTCAGTTTTCTTTTTTTTTTCTTATGAATTCCTATGAAAATAATTGGCAATTAATGTTCCGGCCCTTGCATAAAATTTTAACTACTATCAATTAAAGAGGAGAAGGATTTGACTCCATGCTTTCCCGAAGCATCACACTTTGCACTTTGCAGGGACTTTTAAAAGGTCAGTGCTGCCTCCAAGCCAGACCTCAATCTGGACGGGCTGCCACTGGAAGGAACAAGGCTGTGGGTATGTTCCGCTGCGCGAAATGAGCTAAAGTTTTGACTTCTCAAAATGTCAACCTGATACATTCACCCTTCAAACACAATCGGATGCATGCATTGTTCCACAGACGTCCACTTAGCCGTGATGGCTTTTCAGACCTCGACCTGGGATGGCCTGCAGTTCAGATGCAAAGATGAGATTTCACATCCAGTCTAAGTTCCATTTACCCAACTCCTTCAAATTCAGTCGTTTTGGGTTAAGAAAATAAAATGCACTTACAATGTTGGTGTATGTGAAATTTAGAATGCTTTTGAACCTCTCATGATTTGTTGTTTGTCGTTGTTAGGTGCCGTCGAGTCAGTATCCAACTCATAGTGACCCTCATTGGGTTTTCAATGGCTGACTGTCTTGGGATTGCCTTGGGAGTGGGTTGCCACGTCCTTCTCCCATTTTTGTGGTGCTGCGAATCGAACTCGGGACCTCAGAGACTGCAGCACAGCGCTCTACCAACTGAGCTAAATCCCAGCCTCGACAGTTTATGTAAGAGACACAGAAAGTACTCCTCTCGTCCCAAAATAACCACACCTGCATGGCTGGAGATGAGGGAGTAACTCCTACCTAGGAGGCCCACCCTGTCCAGCACGCTTCCAGACCCTCAGTAGGGACAAGAGACAGGCAAGTCCACAGAGGCTCATTTCCAGGGACAGGACAGGATTTCAATGCTCTGAGGCATGACTGCCCTAACTTGGGGCCATGAGGGCAGATCCCTCTGTTGCAGGAAGGCCCAGGGAGCCCTGTCCCTGGGGAGGAAGGACCACCCACCTAAGGCCAATGATCTGGTGCCTGAACAGCCCGACTGCAGCTCTGCTCAGCCTATGGCAAGCCAAGGAACTCCCGGAAGACCAGGGGTCTGTAAGATGGGGCGACTGTGGAGCCATGTCACTAGATGCGAAGGACTGAACTGTGCCTGTGAACACATCAGCTGCCGCTAAGGCAACACAGGCCCCACACTCCACCTGTTTAGCTGTCTGTGTCCCGGACCACGGCAAGGCCTGTGCCTGCGAGCAGAGTGGACAAGGCCAGCGTTCTACGGAAGGACACATCTGTGGTGTTTCTGTGACGAGATGGAACATGAACCAGGCCTAACTTCAGGTCCTATTTGGTTGACACTGCAGGGCCAGTGGCCTCCCTTACCGGGCTGGCTTGGGAAAACAGTGGCCTTTGGAAGGGGCTGCAGGCCAAACACCCGCCTGAGCCCAGGCCTGAAGAGATGCACAGGGGACGGGACACGAGATCCTGGCAGTTCCTGGAGGCAGGGTCCTCGATAGTGATGAAGATGGGGGCAGAGCTCACGGAGGAGGCTTCCTGAGTGACACGTCGTGGCCCACGTTGTGGCCCACTGCGTGGTGTGTGGGAGCCTGTCACTCTGCCAGGCAGAAACAAGGATCTGGAGCCCGGCCTCCTGGAGGCCCCACGGGGCTGCGACCCCTTCCCACTTTATTGCGGGGAGTGACTTTGTGAGTTGACACGTTAAGCACAAGCTCAGGTGGCTCCTCTCCAGTGAGGTGGAACCTGCAGTGACAGGCTGGCGCCCGCTCACCAGCACTGCTGAAACAGGATCCTTGGGAAGGCGTGGGCTCGCCATGTGCTGGGGCCGGGCCAGGAGACGAGGAGGGTGCACACCGGAGCCTGGAGATGCCCTCCAGTCACCAGCACTGTGGCCACCCTGGATCCTACAGGGCATTGCCCAGGGCAAACACTGCCTGGACCACTATCCAGCCCCACTTCAGCCCCTGACCAGCACTGCTCAGGCTCTGCTCAGTCCTACCCAGCCCCATCCAGCTGTTCCAGTCCTGCCCTGCTCAGTCCTATCAGTCCTGCCCAAACTTGAGGCCCTTGTCCAGCTCTGCCCAATCCTGTCCACCCCAGTGCAGTCCCTGGCCAGCTGCGCCCAGTCCTGTGGCCTGGGAGCCCAGCGCCCGCTCAAGCCGGCGAGTCCGCAAGCGGCCAGCAGAGGGCGGGCTGCCCAGAGCCCGTCCGACCCTCCGCACTGCCCGGGCCGGGACCCCGCCGGTTCCCCGCGGGACCCTGGGGACAAAGGCCCAGTGATGCAGAGGCGGCCACGGCGCCTGCGCCCGCTCGGCCCGGGTGCGAGGTGCTGGGGACGCGGCCGCGGTGCGGTTGCAGGCGGCTGCCAAGCGCAAGTCAAATGCGTTTGTGCCACCTGTTGGCTCTGCGCCCACACTGCACGGGCGACGGCGGGCGCGGCTCCCTCCTGTCCAGCGGTGGGGCGTGGGTAGGAAGGCGGGGGGCTGGTGATGCCCACAGCCTTGTGCACAAGGCGGGCTGCGGGGGCGGAGCAGGGAAATTCCAGGATTGCACAGGGCGAAAGCACTAGGATCTGTCTGCAAAGAGGAGGCGCCAAGGACGCACACACGGAAATGTCAGAAGGAAGCCCATCTTTAAAGAATAAAGGAAAGGTCTGAGAGGAGAAAAAAGAATATTTTTTAAAAAATAGAGCATGTACCCCATTAATGTGTACAGTTAAAATGCTGATAAAAAAGAGGAACACCTGAGCGATACTGATTTCTTTTCAATATTGTACTATTTCTACTTTTAATATTTTGAAAATCTAATTGATTACCTGCTGTTTTTTAACTTCAAGTATTGCTTATTGTAGTTAGGTGCCATTGAGTCGGTATCCAACTCATAGCGACCCTGCATACAACAGGCGAAACACTATTGTCAGTGCTTCTCTGCTGTTCATAGGGTCTTCAATGGCAGATTGATTTTTGGGAGTGGGTTGCCGGGTCATTGCTGGTGGCCATTATTTCCACCAAGTAGATAATAATCATTTGAAACAAGAATAGCTTTCATTCTTTCTAACCACATTTATTTTTATCTTCTTTTTAATAAATTCAGGCGCGCCCAACTTTTTGCAACCCTGGGCTTCCATGGGTGAAGAGGTATTGTCTTGGGCCGCACATAAATTATATGGTAAAGTTAAGGGGAGGCATGAAGAAAATAAATGCTAAAAAACACATAATGTTAAAAGATTTGTGGGGCCACATTTCGACCTGTGATGGGCATCGTGTGGCAAATGGGTCCCGGGTTGGAATCACCTGGAATACATCTAAGCCACAAGGTACATGGGTGACCCACATGGTTTCGAGGTTAACATAAAGGACTGCATGTCGTTCAAATGCCAAACAGTGGTTGTTGCGACCGATTCATCCTGTGTCGCCTGTCCACAGACGCTTTGGGCTGTCTTTGAAGGGTGACTGTAGAATTTGGGCTCCTCTGTGTGCTGCAACCCAGGGCTCCCGAAGGCCTAAAAAGGTGACCCAAGGATGCATTTCCGTTCCCGGGGCTGGGCTCCATCCTAATCAGAAAAGGAAGCTGGAGCCACGAGAGGATCTATTAGAACAAGGTAGTTTGAGACCGAGGGGTCCGAGACGTCTGTGGGGGGGGGGGGGCAGAACGGAAGGCGGTAAGAGGAAATGCCACAAAGAACATCCAAGGGCTTTGGTCTCTCAAACACAGACGTCCATCCCGCAACAGTGCTTACCACATGCCTAACACTGGCCAAGGGCTGGGATTTAGCTCAGCTGGTAGAGCGCCGCTCTGCAGTCTCTGAGGTCCCAAGTTCGATTCCCAGCACCCCAAAAATGGGAGGAGGACCTAGCAACCCACTCCCAAGGCAATCCCAAAACAGTCAGCCATTGAAAACACTATG
Organism: Pedetes capensis; assembly: GCA_007922755.1. NCBI lineage: Eukaryota > Metazoa > Chordata > Mammalia > Rodentia > Pedetidae > Pedetes > Pedetes capensis. The sequence continues at coordinate 6,475 of VMDO01026314.1, read as the reverse complement.
AGGGTCGCTATGAGTCAGACGCCTGCAGCCGTAGCCCTGTGGCATCTGATCCTGTCAGATCTCTGAAGCTAAGCAGGGTCGGGCCTGGTTAGTGCCTGGATGGGAGACCGCCTGGGAACACCAGAAGCTGTAGGCTTGGAAGAAGGACCTGGCAACCCCCTCCCAAAAATCAGTCTGCCATTGAAAACCCTATGAACAGCAGAGAAGCACTGACAATAGTGTTTCCCCTGTTGTATAGAGGGTCGCTATGAGTCAGATACCGACTTGATGGCACCTAACAACAACAACACTCAACAAGAACTGGTTAGGTGCTGAGATCACCTGCTAGGGGAGACACTCAAGGCCGTGGCCCCAGTGAACTGGGATCCATTGAGGAAACGCCGCCCCTCCAATCTTGCGAGTGACTGTGAGTCTCCATCTTCGCTCTTAGTTGCCTGTGGAGGCCAGGCAGGCACTGAGCCCCCACGGCAGGTCTCCTCAGCCTGGAGAGGCCAGGTGGGTCTCCGAGGAGGAAGACGGACAGAGCTGAGCCGGACCAGGGGCTCAGGCACGAGGACACGCAATTGCCACCAATCCCATTAAGAGCTGCACCCACCTCTTCTCCCCAGATTTGGAGCTGGCCTCACATCTCACAGTAACCAAAACTACATGGCAGGAGTCAGCGGGCCTGAGTCCGGGGGCTCGGTGGGGGGCTGCAGCTCCAGCCTTGGCGTACAGGTGACCTCCCTCTGGGACGCTTACCCTGGGGGCTGCCCCTCTGGGATCACAGCCACCAGGATGCGAGCGCCTCTGATCACACAGGGTCACTCCCCTGAGGCAGTCCACTCTGCAGACACTCCTGCTTCCAGACCACAGGCCACGTGAACACCCGCTGGGAGCAGGCCACCATGGCGTCCGGCCCACTGGAGCTTTCCGACGAGGGCTGCCACCTACCTGTGCCCATATCCGGAGCGGCCGAGAGAGAATCTCTCAACCGACCCCCAGGAACTCTGACCTCAGACTGCAGGCATGAGGCGACGCGGTTGTTCAGCCCTCTCGACCCAGAGGTGATCCGTCGCAGAGCAAGGGACAGCAAAAACAGGAGCAGGATTTGGTACTTCTGGTGGACATGGCCGAAAAAAGGGCTGAAGCCCAGGACGTGGGTGTGGAGTCCTGGTGCCAGGCAGAAGTATGAACGATGCCTCGCTGGGCTGCAGGAGGGCGAGAGGGGGAGCGAGGAAACGCTCGTGAGCCTGGAGGGAAGGCGCGGTGGGTTTGCCCTGGCAGAAGTGTGGCTTGCCTGGAGGCACACAGGACAGACGCAGGAGTATATTCAGCAGCGTGAGACTCCGGGAGGGTCTTGAAAGCACTGCCCGCCTCTGGGGCACACGTGATGCAGCAGGGAGGAGAGAGATGAACTAAGACTATCGGTTTGTTTTTTGAGTAAGGGGCCAGGACGGTCTTTCCAGCAAGCCAAGCATTCTCACATTCAGAGATGGCCTCACAGTGAAGATCGAACCGAGGCCACGGCCAGCCACTGCCCCACAGAATCCAGAACGTGGCTGTCAGACCCCCTGATCCCACACCAGAATGACATGAGACCCCACGTCACCCCCACCCTCCACCCAACACCAGGCTCTCAAAGGACTGCCGGGCCAAGTCACACAGACCCTCCCAGCCAGGTGGCACAGTGTCAGGATTCCTGAGGACTTCTTCCCTGTGCAGCCTGGTGTGTAGGCTGGGGAGAGGCTGATCTCAGACCGAGCTGTGACTGTGGCTCGTGCCTAATGGACAGACTGCAAATCGCTACCTGAAGCCCTGTGAAGTTCTCAAGGGAGGTACCATGCTCACCTGAAGAAGATGGGAAGTCAGATGGAGAGGGGACTCTGTAGTCCCCAAACATCGATGGGCAGGAGGCCAGCCTAGGAAGCTGCCAGCTGCAACCACCATCCCCTTCCTAGAGAGAAGGCGGAAGCAAGGACCCCAGGGATGGCCAGACCCAGGCAGCCTCATTGCAGGGAGCAGTGGGACCTGCTGATATAGTGGGGTCTGCGTTGGGAGGGGTTCAGGAACACTGTGAATGGGATCCCACCATCTCCACCCCAAGCAGGTTTCTTGTTTAGTATCATTTGCATGTACTGTGTGTGCGATCCACTCAGATGAGAGGCCCGTGGACCAAGGCCAGGTACACTTGGCATGTGGGTCCAACTTGCGGTGTGGGGGCAAGTGAAGAGGCAATCACCAGATGACCAGCCACAGAGCGGGCATGGAGACAGACAGCCATCAAAACTAAATTGTAAAACCACATAACAGGGAATGCAATAAAGATTGCAAATGGAAGAATTCACTCCCAAGGAAATAGAAATAATAAAGCAATCTCAGAGACAATCTATGATAAAGAACTTATGACATTTACCCCTAATGAGGTTTAATCTATGGATTAAGCACAGTGACAGACTGACAATAACTACTAATAAAATAGAACAATTCTAACAATGGAACATTACCAGTCTTGCACGTTGGGGACATTGCTCAGTAAAAGAAGAGTTGCTTGAAGATACGCAATGTGATACTGCGACAGCCAACCTGATAACGGGACGGCCATGGGGTAACTCACAGGGGGGTAGTGGCCACAGTGCGGATACACTGCACTGAGGGATGGAGAAGGATGGTGCAAGATTTTATCACATTTTATCAGAATGACAGGTATTTATGATCGACAAATTATTTCTGGAATTTTCTATTTGATATTTTTACATCATCATTGACAACAGATAACTGATAAGGAGGACTGCTGTATATTTAGTGCCAGAAAAGAGGAGGAAGAAGGAGAAAACCAACAGCACAAGATAGTTATGAAGTCAAAGGACCCCCACATATCAAGGATATCTGGACTTAAGAATAACTAATTTACGGTGCCATCGGTGAAAATGATATAAGTCCCTGGAAGAGTGAGCGTGCGGTCCAAAGGCGGGGAGACCCTGAGTGGGTGTCTCTCAGGAGCACTCTGTGGAAGCAGGCAGGGCAAAGAGTGTGGGACACAGTCAGGGGAGGGGGCTGAGCATGGCAGAGGGGTGCACTAGGAGCGGCAGGCCGGCCACTCGAGGCGGAAGGCGTGACCCAGGGGCACCTCGGAGGAGCACGGTATTCTGGGGCAGGGGCAGCTGTGCTCTGGTCACAGAACTATGCAGAGGACAGAGCCACTGTCGATGTGGAAGGACTAAGCTGGCTCTGTTTCAGCTGGTGATAGTGTGGAAACAGAAAAGTTTACAGAAAAGGGCTTCTCATGATCCCACTGGCCCTTTGCAGACCAGCCCCAGCCAGACCTCCAAGGTCTCCTGACAAAGGAAGTTGTAACACTAAGCAGGGTGTATAAGATAAGTTGTTGTTGTCGTTGTTAGGTGCCATCGAGTCGGTATCTGACTCATAGCGACCCGCATAGGGTTTTCAATGGCTGACTGTTTCGGGATTGCCTTGGGAGTGGATTGCCAGGCCCTTCTCCCATTTTTGCAGTGCTTTGAATTAAACTAGGATCCTCAGAGACTGCGGCGCAGAGCTCTACCCACTGAGCCAAATCCAAGCCCACAAGATAAGTTAGAGGGAAGACATCTGAAGTTTATCTCAAGGGCAGGCTGACCACTGAGGAAAGAGAAATCACTCTGCGCCCCCCTCCCTTTAACTGCTAATTCTCGCTTCTGTAGCCTGGCTTCTCCGCCCCTACCCTATAAAGCCCCTGACCACTGTGAGTCGGCTGCTGCTTTCTGAAAGTCCACTCCCGGGACTGAAAGTGGCTGGCCGGCCGGTCTAAATAAACTTTTCTGCTCCCGATCCGTTTGTCTTGGAGTCTTTTTCTGGGTTTGAGCTGCTGGGGACAACGATAGCAGAAGCGTTGTGTGGGGAGGAGGTTGAAAGGGTTCAAATGGTTGGCATTGCTGGGATGGGTGGGGGTCCGGGGTGGCATCAGGCCCTGGCCTGGCACACGGAGGAGGGCTCTGGAGTTACCCAGGGCCCACGGTTTGCTGGGTGCCGCGATGAAAAGAAAGAGCAGCTGGGAATGAGTGCGGTGGGTGCCCAGCGGACCATGGGGTCCACCTGGACAGGGAAGAGACGGAGGGAGGGTGTGCCAGGGCAGCCGGGCCTCCAGGGGATGAAACAGGACCTCGGGGTGCGAGGTGTTGAGCCTGGGGATGTTTGCATCAATGGTTTGGGGCCTGTGGGACACAGGAGTCACTGGCCATGAGCAGGCTGAGGTCGAAGAGGCCGGTGCGGAGTCAGAACGCAGAGGACCAGGATGGAGGTCCGTGAGCCAGGAACCTTGAGTCAGAGGCACACAGTGGCCCCTGAGGCCCAGGCAGGTCCGCTGGGCAGGCTGTGAGCAGAGACTACGGTGGGAGGTCCGAGGAGCGGCCCCGGGTCCACAGACTGCAGCAGAGCAGAGCGAGGGGGACTCACAGCTGCCCCTGCACATGCCAGCCGCAGGCAGGGCCAGCCATGTGCCCCCACCATGCCTCAGTTTCCCCATCTGCCTGACGGGCCCACGGTGGGATCACAGGAGATACGTGCCTGGTAGGCAGCCCACCTGTGGGGAGCATTGCTCACAACCACCTTTGCCACGGCCATCCGTAACCCTGAAAGGTTCCCGGCCTTACCCACCATCTGTGCAGACAGGCGAGGGACTTAGGGGGCTCTGAAGGCAGAGTGGCAGAGCTGGCGCAGGGAGGATGCCAGGCAGAAACCAGTGGGTCCTTCTCCCTAGTCTGTCATAGTCTGGAGTTGTTGTTGTTGTTAGGTGCCTTCAAGTCGAGTCCGACTCATAGTGACCCTGTGTACAGCAGATCGAAACACCTGCCGATTCTGTGCCAGGCAAACCATCTTATTTATGTTGAAGCCCATTGTTGCAGACACTGTGTCAATCCATCTGGTGGAGGGTTTTCCTCTTTTCTGTTGACCTGCCATTCTTCCAAACATGATGTCCTTCTCCAGGGATTGTTCTCTCCTGACTACATGTCCGAAATATGTAAGACGCAGTTTGGCCATTCTTGCTTCCAAGGAGCACTCTGGTTGTACCTCTTCTAGGACAGATCTGTTGGTTCTTTTGGCAGTCCATGGTATATTCAATAGACGTCTCCAGCACCACAATTCAAAGGCATCAATTCTTTTTCTGTCTTTCTTGTTCAATGTCCAGCTTTCACAACCATAGGATGCCACTGAAAATGAGTCAGACGCACCTTCGTCTTCAATGTGACATCTTTGCTTTACAATACTCTAAAGAGATCTTTTGCCACAGCTTTTCCTAGGGCAATGCATCTTTGGATTTCTTGACTGCTGCTTCCACGGGTGTTGATTATAGAGCCAAGCAAAGTAAAATCTTGGACAACCTCAATCTTTTCTCCATTTAATGTGAAGTTGCGTGCTGACCCAGTCGTAAGGATTTTTGTTTTGTGGATGTTTAGTCGTAACCCATATCGAAGGCTATGATCTTTGATCTTCATCAATAAATGTTTTAAATCCTCTTCACTTTCAGCAAGCAGAGTTGTGTCATCTGCATAACGCAGGTTGTTAATGAGTCTTCCTCCAATCTTGATGCCGTGTTCTTCCTCATAAAGTCCAGCTTCTCGGATTATTTGCTCGGCGTATAAATTGAAGAGATAGGGTGAAAGTATACAGCCCCGACGCACACCTTTCTCAACTTTAAACCACTCAGTGTTTCCCTGTTCTTTTTGAACAACTGCCTCCTGGTTCATGTACACGTTTCTCATGAGCACAATTAGGTGTTCTGGTATTCCCATTTTTCGAAGTGTTATCCATAATTTGTTGTGATCCACACAATCAAATGCTTTTGCATAGTCAATAAAACATAGATAGACATCTTTCTGATAGTCTCTGCTTTCAGCTAATATCCACCTGACATCAGCAATGATGTCCCTAGTTCCCTGCCCTCTTCTGAATCCCGCTTGATTTTCCAGTAATTCCCTGTCTATGTATTGCTGCAGTCGCTTCTGAATGATCTTTAGTAAAATTTTGCTGGTGTGTGATATTAATGATATTGTCCGATAGTTTGCACATTCAGTTGGATCCCCTTTTTTGGGAATAGGCACAAATATGGATCTCTTCTAGTCAGTTCACCAAGTAGCAGTTTTCCAAATCTGTTGGCATAAACATGTTAACACCTCCAGTGCTGCATCTGTTTGTTGAAACATCTGTATTGGTATCCCATCAATTCCTGGAGCCTTGTGTTTCACCAGTTCTCTCAAGGCAGCTTCCACTTCGTCCTTCAACACCACTGGTTCCTCTTCGTATGCAACTTCTTGGAATGGTTGGTCATCTACCAATTCTTTCTTGTATAATGACTCTGTGTATTCTTCCCATCTTCTTTTGATGTTTCCTGCATCATTTAATATTTTCCCTGTAGAATCTTTCACTACTGCCACTCGAGGCTTGAATTTTTTCTTCACTTCCTTAAGCTTGAGAAACACAGAGCGTGTTCTTCCCTTTT
>VMDO01026313.1:6536-27003 GCA_007922755.1 Pedetes capensis | reverse complement strand
ACATGTAGTCAGGAGAGAACAATCCCTGGAGAAGGACATCATGTTTGGAAGAGTGGCAGGTCAGCGCAAAAGAGGAAAACCCTCCACCAGATGGATTGACACAGTGTCTGCAACAATGGGCTTAAACATAAATAAGATTGTTTGCCTGGCACAGAATCGGCAAGTGTTTTGATCTGCTGTACATAGGGTCGCTATGAGTTGGACTCGACTCGATGGCACCTAACAATTATAAATTCTAGATTAGCCCCTTTCTGGGATTTCCATTAAGTTCACCAATTTATGACTTGTGAAATCTGCTTCCTTCTACCTTTGAAACTTTAATGTTCATAACCCAATTTCAGTTCTGACACCATTTTCTTCCTCTAATGCCCTCCAAGTCCACCAACAGCAATGATCTTACCTGCACTTCTATTTATTCAATCTTTCAACAAGTAGTTATTGAACCTCTATAATATGCCAGGCACCACACTGGACTCTGGGGTTCATTTTGAGCCAAACAGATAAAACTAGTCCATTCAAAATTCTCACATTTTAATTCTCTATGTCTTAGAAAGTCACACATTAAGGGACTGTCTAGAATTTTCTTTTCTTCAACATAAACTTGAAGGAAACCAGAAAACAAATTAAAAATAAATTCCTGTACTCATCTCAGCAACACATATGCAAAAATTGGAATGATACAGAGAAGGTTAACATGGCCTCTGTGCAGGGGTGACAGGCCAATTCATGAAGGGTTCCATCTTTTAAACAAATAAATACAACTATAAATAAATTCTGATGGTAATGAGTGACAAAAAAATTTAAAGTATATGATAGAGGTTAAATGAATAACAATTATAAGAAAAATGTAAACTTAGAGCAAAGCAGTAAATATGGATAAGTGTTATTAAAAAAATATCCAGATGACATGATAAGAGAATAAATGAATGTGGGATGATGGGGTACCACGTTCATAGAGTGGCCAGAAAACACCTCTCTAAAGACATGGCCTCTGAACTGAAGAATGAACATTCAGTAATATAAAGCCCCGAAGGAGAGGCCCTGTGATCTGAAAGAAGAGCAAGGGCAAAGGCTGTAAAATGTGAAAGAAATGACACATTCAGGGAAGAACCCCTCTATGGCTGAGGAGTCAAGGTAAGGAGTTGAAGTTTTATTCAATAAAAAAAAAAAAACTACTGGAGGACGATAGATCTTAATCAGCAGTGGGTAAACCTAATCTAGTCTCCTCTGGTGACACCTCTTTGTATAAGAAATACCAGAAATACTAGAAGTTATATGTTTTGTTGCTGTTGTTGTTGTTGTTGTTGTTGAACAGGGTCTTGCTGTGTAGCCCAGACCTGGAACTTGCTATCTTCCTGCCTCAGCCCAGCCAGGGCTGAGTTTACAGGCATTTGCCACCATACTCAGCTGCTTGTATCTTTAAGAACCAGAACTGTTAGCCAAGAACAGGGGTATTGCATTCTTCCTCCTTCCTAAGCAGAAATTAAATTTAATTTACTTCCTGCCCACTCCTTCCATCTTAACCTATTCAGAATTCACTGATAGCAACACAAAGCCACATATGTGCTTGTTCAGCTCACCGTGACACATAATAATCTGACATTAGTCAATATGTTGGAAATGGAAATTCAATCACAAAAGACATTTCTGCTTCCAGATTATGTACAAGTAACTTCATTAAATTAGCCTTCAAAAAGTGTGTTTCACAAAAACTGATGTGTTCTTAAATGGTTATGTTAAAGGGCACTAATGAAGACTTACAAGAGCAGAAATATCTGCACTAATGATGCTGGATTTTGTCTTTGTCATTTTGATGATGAGAAATAAATGAAGACTGCGGATCTCTGGTTAATGCAATCCCGTTAGAGCTCCTTAATTGAGCCAGTCTGTAAGGGACAAAGTGTCCTGGAGAATAAAAACTGGCAGAAGCAGTTTTCTTGTGTGGCAGGCTTGGCTATAGAGCAAACATCTTCCCAGAAAAGAAGAGTGGGTAACTAAAGAGAGGTGCCATACAGAGTGGAGCCACCCCACACACCACTCCCTTTTCTCTTTTCCTTCCTTTGCTTTTCTTCTCTGCCTTTCCTTCCTCCCATTTCTAAGCTGTCTGTGTAAAATGGGGATCCCTTCTCCATGTTATTTTAGTCCCCAGTTCCACTTGTTATTAATTCCGAATTTATGAGTCAATAGTTTCTCATAGCCTGAATTGCATTATCTATTAAAAAATAAAAAATGAAACTATCACTCGCCCCACTTGATTGCTACTAAGAGAGAAATTGTGCGTAAAGCTGATAATACAAGCCCTGACATACAGATAAGTCCCCCACAGATCTTAGTCTTCCAGCCCCCATCCCATGCATTTCCACTGCCCCTTTTCTTCTCTCACTCTGCCTGTGCCAGATGTCAACAAGTTGTTCCCATTGCCTTTACTTCAGCTGTGGGCCTTGTGATCCAAGGGCTGGGGGCCACTGGTAGACAGTTTAGTGCACCCCAAAGTGCATTCTAACATTCAGAGTGAACATTTACTTTGTTTTTTATTTCAAGACATTTCAAAGAAAATAGCCTGACACCTGCTAAATAAAGGCAGAACTTTTTATTTTTAAGTTGGATAAAGCTAAATTGTGAAGTTGAGTCCTGTACCTGCCTTCATGTCTCCTTACTCAGAGACATGTAAGTCTGTGGATGCTACATCAACCTGCCAGCAGAAGCCAGTCCAAGAAAAAAACAAACTAGGGCGTAAAACAAGCATTCCTCTCCCCCAACCAGAGCTCAGAAACCCAAATTCATTCTGTCCCTGGCTCTGCCATTATCTAGGGCCTCAGAGTCCTTTGCCTCCAGGTATAATAACTAAAGGAGAAAGGGAATAAAGGTAAATACACAGGCACTTTGTTAGGGCCAGGCCTAGAAATAGTGGACATCAATTTAGCCCTTTTTCTTAGGCTAGAATAATCAGAGAATCCCACCAAACAACGAAAGCAGAAAAACAAAATCTAACTATAGCCTGGAAAGAAAAGTAAATAGAATACAGCAAACATGATAGGGGATGCTAAGCAAGAAGAAAGGGAATAAAGGGCCCTCTGCAGCCATCTGCTGCCCAGGCACCTTCAGATGCATGAATACCAATATGTCAACTTCCCCTGAGACAAACTGTTTGATTAGTGGTCAGCACCGCCTGACAGAAAATACCCTTTACAAATAGCATGATAATACCTTTTTGCAAATAACCTTGTCAATAGCCTGTAACCCCTTTACAAATGGCCAGGACAGTGGCCAGTAGCACCCTTTTCATCTGAAGACACAGGTGCCTCCACATCTGGGCTGGGTAGGTGGACTTCCTTTCAGGCAAAACTCTTCCTACATTAAAGAGAAAAACCCATTTTACAACCTGAGAAGGCCATTCTAAGCCAAAGGAGTGGAAGAAATATGACACACCTAAAGACAAGATAAGAAAATGGGAGGAACATCTGCCCCCTTAATGAAATATGAATTTCTAAACCCCCAAAGCCTCTCTGCTGTGCAGTCATTCACAGAGGTTTGCAGATGTTCACAGTTGTTTGCAGACTGAACCTGCCTACTTTCTGATTTCTAACTTAGAAGACATAACTCTCTGGTTTTCCTCTTTCCATCTCCCCTCTTCATAAACTGGCTTGTATTCCAAGGCTACTTCCCTTGGTGCTCAGGGAACTGTCCCTTTCTCTAACTCTACATAACTGCACTCAAATTTCTTTTCTGGATCCATTTTATAATTCTTTTATTAATGAGACCAAGAACCCTAAGAGGGCATCTGCTTGCCCAGTAACTAATGTATGATGAAATCTGCCACAACAAACTTTTATCACAAATAGTTTCATTTAGTACTTTTCATTATATTTATCACATTGTATTTCATTGTATTGTGTTTATTGTATTTTCATTGTATTTATTGTATTAGGATTTTGCTAAGATGTGAAAAAAATTAGAAGATTGGGAACAGAAGAAATTGTCCTCATACTTTAAGTTCCTATAGAAAGAATAATAGCAGCTATCTTACTCTGAATCTTTCCTTACATCCTACAGAAACCATATGTTGCTGTTGTTAGGTGCCGTCGCGTCGGGTCAGACTCATAGCAACCCTCATAGGGTTTTCAATGGCAGATTGTTTGGGGATTGCCTTGGGAGTGGGCTGCCACATCCTTCTCCCATTTTTGCAGTGCTGGGAATCAAACTCGGGACCTCAGAGACTGCAGATCGGTGCTCTACCAACTGAACTAAATCCCAGGCCACAGAAACCATTTAGGTCAAAATAATGTCATTTGCAGCAAAATGGATGGAACTGGGGAACATCATCTTAAGCGAATGAACACAAGTTCAAAAAGAGAAAAACCCCATGTTCTCACTCATATGTGGGAGCTGAATCAGCCTTAAAGGAATAAAAAATCCTATACATAAATTGATATGCACAATTAAACTTAGAGAAGAAGGGATAATATAAAGAGTAGAAAGAAGAAGGGAGAGAACTAGCAGAGGAAAGCACAGATTGGGGAAGATGGGATGGAGAGGAGGGTTAATGTGAAGGGATGAATGGGGAGAAGATGATCTCACTGTAAACAGTGCAGTTTCATGGGTACATTGGAAAAATAGGGGAATATAATCCAAATAAGCATTTGAGTTTTACTCCATATTAGCCATGAGGCTCCATAAACTTTGTGGGTTGATGAAAGTGTTGCCAGAAGTGATGTAAAGGATGCATAATGGAAAAAGCCAATGCTGTATTACTCTATACCCCATCATCATTTACTAATAAAGGGGAAAAAAGAAACCATATAGGTCAACCAGGAGAAGAAAGGATGTCACAGCAACATTCTCTAGGGACACTAGCCGTTGCTGTCAGGAGAGAAACCTCTCACCCTTATCTCTTCCCTTTTCCACGTTTCCGTGACCCCATGGACTCCTTAATCTTTCTATCACCCACTTACTCCTTTAGCTCAGCCTCAAGCATCAGCTCTGGTTAGGCCACAGGTTGGGGCTGGGAGGAAAGAGATGGCAAAAACATTATGCTAAAAGAGCTTTGTATTCCTTGAATTGCATTATCCATTCTAAGGTATCTTTGTGTTCTCTTCCAGCTTAGACAGACAGAACAGTGTGAGACAGGTGAGGAAAGAGAAACAACTCCTCTATCTCACTGAGATCATTTCTGCTCTATGAAAGCAAGTTAGGAGCTATAAGGAAAAGAGCACTCCTCTAATGTACTACAAACTAGAACAAGCCATAGCTCATAAACCATATTATGTAACTTCAGGTTGCTGGCTTATGTCCTTATATTATTCCAGAGTCTTTTGTAAACTCTTATTTCAATGCATTCATTACTTATGGGTAAGTGTAAATGGGAATATTAATGTAAAGTTTGTACTGTGTGTTAACAATAAAAATGTACCTCTCTTGGACTCAGCAATTTTTAGAAAGTTGTCCTACAGATATATTCATATATGTGTAATGAAGTTATTCATCGTTTACATCAAAGCATCTTGGTAGTAAGGAAAGATAAGACACAATCCAAATGCTTATCTGTAGGAAACTGCTGAAATAATTTCAGCAAAACTACATAACCAGCCATTATGCAGCCACCAGAAAAGAATGAGGAACTATGTGTTCCAGGTGATTTCCAGCAGGAAGTGAGGGGGAAGCCCACAGGCGGTAGTATGTGCAGTATGCCACTATTATGGTTTGGATGGTAAATGTCCACCAAAGGCCCATATTCTAAAGGATTTGTCCCCACCCTGTGCCATTCATTATTGGGAGGTGGTAGAACCTTTAGTTTGGGTCTGGGATTTAGCTCATTTGGTAAAGCACCACTCTACAGTCTCTGAGGTCCCAAGTTCGATTCCCAGCACTACAAAAATGGGAGAAGGATGTGGCAATCCACTGCTGAGGCAATCCCAGAACAAATACCCATTGAAAACCCTGAGGGTCGCTATGAGTCCTACAAGACTTGAGGGCAGCTAACAGCAACAACAGAACCTTTAGTAGGTGTGGCCTAGAGGAGGGAAGTTATGTCACTTGGGTGTGTCCTTGAAGGGAGTATGGGGACCCTTCCCTTCCTGTCTCTATTTGCTTCCTGGTTGCCAAGTGGTGAGCAGTTTCCTGTGCCACCACATGCCCAAAACCAACGGGGCCAAATAACTGGGAACTGAAAGTTCTCAAAATATGAGCCAAAGTGATCCTTCTCTCCTCTAAGTTGATTTATCTCAAGTGTTTTTCATTGCAGTGGAAAGCTGATTAACACAGCCACCATGTTCACAAATGGGGAGGGAAGGGATTGTCTTATTGTTTTACCTAAGTATGGAATGTCTTGGGGAGGATCAGAAAGAAATCAGTTACACTGGTCAGCTCTAAGAAAGAAGACTGCATGGTTAGGGGTTAGAGACCAAGGAAAGGGACTTTTTAGACTTCTCTTATGCTACCTCTTCAGGAAAATTCAAGTCCACAATAAAATAATTATTTAATTAAGTAAATGTTCTGCTTTTACACCAGCAGTGCCGTGGGATGCAGGAGGAAAATTCCTAGCTCCAGCTCCCCATTTGAGTTGGAACATTCCAAAGAAGGAGTATGTCTTTGAAGGCCTTTTGACAAAGGCACTACCTAAAAGAAGGGTAGGAGCCATGGAGTCCACCTTCCCTCTGTCCCCATATGGAAAGGCCTTCTCAGATGCCACTTGAAAGGGGAATCTAAATTTTTTCCTTTTCCTCAGGAAGACAGCAATTTCTTTCATGAACAATCAGACTCTGTTTCTTACAGTTTTTCTCAGCATGGCTACAGCTCAGAAAAGTAAACAACAAAAGTAGGTGAACCATAAAATTAAGCCAACATCATTGAGGTGTAAACTAAGGCCATTAAATTTGCTGTTTGAGATCTAAATATTGGAGCAAGACTTTAATGATTCTGTGAAATTGTACCTAAAGTAGAGTAATCCAGAATAATATAGCAGCAAACAGCATGATTGAAAAATTTTAAAAACTTCTCGAGCTTTCCAATTGGTATTTATATTAGCACATTCCCACCCTTAATGACACAAAATGAAATTGCTTTACAGATGCTTAATGCACCAAGGCTCAGGGAAATCTGGAGGAAAAGCAGATGGCTTATGTATATCTGAGAGCATTTTAATATTAAACAAATAAACCACAATTAGATGGGCGTGGCATGGTCATATCCTGTTGCATGCCTAATCCAAGGAAGTGGATATTTTATTTCATGTTTGTCCGCTATACTCTAAGGCAGTTTATTCCAAACAGCTGCAGGGCAAGGGCTGGGGGTATTAAACAGGGCTAAGAAGAGAGGGAGCCAAGGAGTGGGAATCTACACTGTGCACAGAGGAATGTTGCAATGGAGGCAGCTCAACCCATGCTTGAGAGACAAAGGCAGATCTTGTTCACACTGCTTAGCCTCTGTTGTGCTTAATGTGAGAATAGGGCTATTGCTGAACTAAAACCAGGTAAAATCTAAACTGATCCCCATTAGCAATTTCATAGCAATACATGGTAGAAAGAAGACCAGGGAAGGGGAAGAGACAAAGAGGAAAAGGGAGAGGTGGGTGGAGAGCTTGAAGAGGCAGACAGCAAAGGAGACTGGAGTAGTGAGAGAACTTTATGAAGAGGGACCAATCACTTAAAAATGTGTGAGTGCATGTGTGCATGCATGTGTGTACTGAGGGTGACAAAACAGGTATATACATTTTAAGAGGTTTTATCTATGTATTACTTTTCAAGTTTGAATTTCAGTACCCATGTGCAGTATGACATTTGCTCAAACGATGGCATTCATCAAATGAATGTAAGCATATGGTGTATTCTTAAAACAACAAAATGGAAAGTTTTCATCTCAAGATGTATATGTACTTTTTGGCACACTGTGTGTGTCTGTGTGTGTGTGTGATAAATATGTTACTAAAGCTGAAAATTTAAAGAAAGAAAAAAAGATTCAAATAAATTTAAGAGAATCCCAAGTGTGGTCTCAGATCAGCAGCCACCCCTGGGAGCTATTGGAAATGGCAAATCTCAAGCTTCACGTCACTGAATCAGAAACTCTGGGATACCATCGCAGCCTGTGCTGTTACAAGCCCTGTGGGGTCCAGTCAATATGCTCTCAAGTTTGAGAACATACCTTATACTTAATGGATCACCCCAGTGTGGGGGGAGGTTGTTATAAATACCCACTAAACATAAAAAATGATGTAGAATTGCTAGAAGCTGTCTTTTGCAGACCAGCTGGGTAGACAGGAGACACACTTTTGCTGAAAGAAATATTGAGAAAATAAAAAATCTCCTCTTCAAAAACAAAGAAACAACCATTTGTGTCCAGCACATTCCCAGAAATTAAACTCCAGGTAGAATTTGTAAATTGTTAGATGGAGAAAGGATAATGAGGACAGGCAGCAGATAATAGGAGTACATTTGGATTAACTTCTAAAAATACATATATAAACCAGGATGTCTTTTGGATTTCAAAGCCATAGCAGTGGCTGAGAATGAAGAGATAAACAGAAAAGCAAATTCTAAGGTATAAGTTTAAAAAGGAAAAAGAGAAAAAGTAATAGTTTTTGGAGCTTATGCCTCACTGGAGGGTCACCTCGGTGGCTGTGCAGTGTCATGGGGTGGGGAGAGTTTGTGATTTTACTCCTACAGCCATGGTTTAGTGCACCAGTTCCACCAGCTGTGAATTATACCGTTCTGGATAATTCACTGAACATTAGGGATCCGCAAGCTTTCTTCACTTGTTCCTACTTTATTTTAGGAGTAGATACAATACATGTAAAGTGTTTAATTATGTTCATTATTTTAACTAAATAAGTGGACACTTTCTTTTTTAAAAAATGGAGGAGGGGGAAAGAAGAGGAGAAGTTGGGGAAAAAGGAGGAGGAGAAGGAAAGCAGAGAAGGAGGAGAGAAATAAAAGCATTTGAAGAGTGTGTTAGGAAATCTTACTATATTTTTCACAATATGATTCCATAACCTCATAAAAAATTAAAATTAAAACTTCATCCAAAGACCTATATTATTCTTTACTGCTTTTGTTTTGGAATCAGACTTATGGGTATTTTTCTGCATATGCTAATGGATTTTGAACTAGAAGCAAGAAAGCCTTGTGTTACTTCAGAAGAATTATTAAAATTGAGCCATGAGCCCAGTACATTTTTTTAGTGTACTTGATGTTTGCGGCCATCGACCTCAGCATGTATCTATTGATTATGGTCAGAGGCTTAAAAACCTTCAGGTCACCATGCTCAAATCATTTATTTTATGAAAAAGGCCATATCTTGTATAGTGGGGTCAACTCCTCCTACACAGGGGGTTAAGTTGTAAAGTGAGTTCGTAAAACAAAAGGTAAGTATAGTCAAAATCCTTTCAAAACACTGTAATTCACTCCCCTAGTTTAGTGCTCACAAAATTTCCTCGTTCTCTCATATTCAGCCCAGTCAGGAGCTTCTGTGGCATTGAACACACAGTTCTTCAGTTATTTACAAGGCACCAGCCTCGTGCAGACAGTGATATAGGACAAAATAAAGCCCTTGTCTTCATGCAAATTCCATTCCAGGTAAAGAGGCAGAAAATAATTACATGATCAACCAGATGAAATTACACCAGAGAATTTTATATTTTGTGAAGAGAAATGAAGCAGGGGAAAGGGAACCACGGTACCAATCCTAGAGCTATTATTTTGGTTAGGGTGTTCAGAAAAGACTTGTCTGTGAATGTGGCACTTAAGCAAAGCCTGGAAGGCTGCTGTCTACAGCAGGGCATCTTGGGCAGAGGCAAGTGCAGGGGCAGAGGCCGAAGAGCTTGGAGGGTGGGAGAGGCTGGAGGGAGGAAGGTGGTATAGGACAGGTGGAGGTGAGGTAGAAAAGCAGCAGGGGTTAGATCCTGAGGCCTCAGAGGCAGGGGACGAAGCTGAGGGAAGGATCACTCCGACTCCTGTGTTAGGGGAACTGTTGAAGAAGAGCAGAAGCAGGCAGCAGGTGAGGAGGCTGTGGCGACACTCCAGGTGAGAGACCAGGGCAGCTCCTACCACATCAGAGGCAGTAACAGTGGCAAGAAATTAATGGATTCTGCAGTCACCAGCATCGTATGGTCACCAGTCAGATGAGTTCATTGATAGAGGTTTGCTGTGGTCAGAGAGGCTCCCCAAAACTCATGTGTTGAAAGTTTAACCCCAGTGTGACCATACTAAGAGAGCATCATCCTTTTAAGTCATGAGTGCAAAGCCATCACAAATGGAATTGAAACCTTTTTAAAAGAGGCTTCACATAGGCCAGGCTGGGGTTTAATTCAGTTGGTAGAGTGCTGCTCTATGCACTCTGAGGCTTTGGGTTTGATCTCCAGCACCACAAAAATGGGAGAAGGACCTGGCAGCCCACTCCAGAAACAATCTCAAAACAGTCATTGAACACCCTATGAAAAACAGAGGAGCACTGACATGGTGCCAGGCCTGACACGATGTCAGGGAGTGTTTCATTTTGTTGTACACAGGGTCTCTATGAATCAGACCTGACTCAGAGGAACCTAACAACATCACCTAGGCCAGGCTCGTGGCTCATGTCTATAATACCAGTGACTCAAGAGGCAGAGGCAGGAGGATTGCAAATATGGGACCAGAAGTAGATTGTGTAACTCAAAGTAAAAAGTAAAAACCAGGCTGAAAGGGCAGCTCAGTGGTGGAGCACTTGCAAAGTATGAATGAGGCCCTGGGTTTACCCTCCAAGTACTGCTAAAAAAAACCAAGGCATTGCATAATGTTCATCGTTTTTTGTTCTTCTGCCATGTGAGGAGGATGCAGCAAGAAGGCCCTCACCAAATACCCGATCTATTGACGCTTTGATCTTGGATGCCCCAGCTTCTAAAACTGTGAGAAATTCCTTTTTCTTTTTTTTCTGTGGTACTAGAGAGTTGAACCCATGGCCTACAACATATTTGGCAAATGCATCATCATTGAGCTGCACCCCAACTCCCTCTTTTTTTAAAATTTTGAGACAGGATTTTGCTAAGTTGTATAGGCTGCCTCTGGCCTCAAGTTCACGATCCTCCTGCCTCAGCCTCTCAAGCTGCTGGGATTACAGGTGTGCTTGATAGCACCCAGCTTAAATTTCTGTTCTTTATAAACTACCCAGACTCAGGTATTTTGTTATAGTGGCAGAAACACCCTAAGACAAGTATTTGCAGTGAAAGGATCAAACATCTTCCCACCATTCTAAGTGGGAAACCAAATGTGAGGTCACCTTCAGAAAAGTAGCGCAAGATCTAGTCATCCAACACTAATATACTAATATATAGTATATTTTTCAAAGAATGGAACCAGCTTCCAAGCAAACATGTACAGCTAACTTCCAGTGTTCAGGAAATATAGGTGGCAAAGAAAAGTAAAATGACTCTGTGAAGAATACAGTACATTCTACAGGACACCCAGAACAATTTCTCCTCACAAGGTGGTAGAATGTTAACAATTATAAAATGAAAGATCGGGGATGGTTCAGGAAGGTTTTCTACCTCCAGCCCTTTTTGTACTCAACCTTTCATCACCTTCTGGAAGCCACTTCTCCTGACTTTCCCTCCACACACAGTACTCCACAATATGAGCCTTCTCTGCTATTGCCCCTGGGCTCCTGCCAGGTTCAACGCAATCTATGGTCCCAGTTGCTCTCCATCAGGGTGAGGCTGCAAACCTATAGAAGAGATTATTTGCTCAATAGTTTTAAGATTTTCAGGGCTTAACCACCTATATCCCTCTATGATTCTCCCAAGTCTTCACAGTCTTCTGTATCCTCTTGCAAGGTGGAACCACATGAGGACTTCTATTCTCATATCCATTTACTCATGTGCCACTCAGGGTGGCACCACTATGTTTAGGGATAAGTGGGTTTTTGTGACATATGGGTTTTGCAACTTGTGAGACTTCTTATGCTTGCTTTTCATTTTTTTTTTACCACTCCTACCATACAACTGCTGATCTTGGATCAGTCCTTTGTCTGGTAGGCAGTGGATGGTATTATAGAATCATGTGATTTTTGTAAACATTTTCTACCATCTGATTTCCTCAAGGATGTTTTTCATGAATATTTTTTCCTTTCACTGTTTGTTCATCTATTTAGTTTCTAGTGATAATTTGTAAATGTTTTTAAAAATCTACCACTACATCATGGTCCAACTTCCTGATATAATGGAATTTGCTAATGGATAAATCCACTAAGGAAACTAACCACTAGCCCGGTAGTTAGAGAGGTCAGGTGAGAATTAAAAGACTATGTCCTTCATCCTAACAGGTACAGGGGGGATATCTCATTGTGGTTTTAATGTGCATTTCCCTAATGATTAGTGATGCTGAGCATTTTTCCCAAACTTTTTGGCCTTTTGAATGTCTTCTTTTGAGAAATGTCCATTCAGGTCCTTTGCCCTTTATTTAATTGGGTTATTTTCTTGTTATTGAGTTGTGTTCCTTATATATTTTGGATATTATCACCTGATCAGCTAGTGGATACTTTCTTCCATTCTGTGGGTTGTCTCTTCATGCCTTCATTTTGTTAATTATTTCCTTTCCAGTGCAGAACATTTTTAGTTTAATACTGTTCTATTTGTCTATTTTTGCCCATTCTTTCAATGGACCTATTTCCCCAGTCCAATGTCATCAATATCATGAAACTTTACTCATATATTTTCTCCTATAGTTTAAAGCTTCTGCCTTATATTTAAATTTCAATCTATTTTGAGTTTATTTTTACATAATATGAGATGAAGATTCATTTCCATTTTCTTCAGGTAGATATCCAATTTCCCCAACACTGTTTATTGAAGAGATTATCCTTTCCACATTTTGTGTTCCTGACAACTTTGTCAAAAATCAATTGCCTGTAACTGTGTGGATTTATTTCTGATGCTGGAAAGGAAGTGGAGAAAAGGGAATTCTTGTATATTGTCAATTGGAATATAAGTTAGTTCTGCCATTGTGGAGAACAATATGGAGGTTCCTCAAAAACTTACAAATAAACTTCAGGTTTGAGAGGGTGGATTAAAGGCAGCCTCCATGTGACATGGTAAAACAAAGGAGTTAGAATAGGAAGGAGTCTTCTGCATAAAGAGAAGGTCTAGAAAAGCACAGAAACCACAAAGGAGACTGTTAGATGGTCCCAGGTAGCAGAAGAGAGCAGCGCAGCAAGAATGACTGATTAGGACACATCTCCAGACACAGCTTCCTGTGGGGGAGGGGAAACAGAGCCCTCATCCAAAAAGGTAAGCCAGATAGCCCTGGCCATCAGACTGGCAGTACCATAAGACAAGCCCACAGTCCTTGAAGCCCTGGAACTCTTTCAGGGCCTTACTGAAACAGTGGCTGTACCTGACGGGGGGTCAATATTAGAGAAGTGACTGTCATTCCTATGCTCCATGTCTTGGAAGGCTTTTACCTGGCTCCATCTTGAGAGGGAACCCACTGTGTGAGACTAAGCTACCCAGGAGTCCTGAAAACTAAAATTATCACCTGTGGAGAACGTGGGGGTGACCTGCCATAGCCCCAGTGTACTACACACCTGCAGTGGGCAGTTGCAGTGAGGGGGGAGGTAGGATGCTGACAAGCTGAGAGGTTCAGGCAGCAAGAGGTTTGGGAAAGTTGCTCAGAAGCAAGCCCCATCTGCTGGGGAGAGGAGAGGACTCCATCCCCTGAAGGGAACTATGGAGACTGTCAAGTGTCAACTGTCAACTGTAGTCACGTAAAAAGACTCCATCCTGAACTGACCACCACCTCCACCTAACAGACTCCAATATTTGAGGCCATGGAAATAAGCTCTCCAGTAATTTTTCTCCTTTTTTAAATCTTTTTTTTCTCTTCCTGCTGTGCTGGGGTAATTGCTTGGCCACAGTGGAATATCTGTAGCCTTTTACATATTTTTGCTTAGAGACAGAATCACATTGAATTGCACAGGCTGCTTTTGGCCTGGGGCTCAAAATCCTCCTGCCTCAGCTCCCAAAAACACTGGCATTTCAGGGGAGCAAGTTGGTGTCCTCTTCTTTTTGAAAAAATACATTTTTTCCATCTTTTCATTGTTAATTTTCATTTCTTCATTTCCCCCTTTTCTAATGCAATTTTTATTTTTTTTATCTTTTTTAGGTTTTTTCTATCTTTTTTGGCCTGCCTGCCTTTTCCCAAATCTCTCTTTTTCTATTCACTGTGCTTTAACTCTTTTAGGCTCACTGCTGCTTATTGCTCTGCTTATGTTTACCTAATTGTGTTTTTATATCATTTTCTTTTCTTATGCAATCACTTCTTTTTATCTTGAGCTCCTTTTCCTCCCTCTTCCTAACATGCATTTCCTTTTGAGATCTTCCTTGTCCCTTTCTTTTATTTCATCCTTGAGGCATACTCCTGTCTTCCTTTTCTCTGACCTTCCCCTTACTTCAGGTAAATACTATTTATACCTTCACCCTAAGAAGTTCTAAATTCATAGCTTACTCAATATCATTATTGCCATTCTGTTTTTTGGTCATTGGTAGTGCAGCAACTAGCACTAAGTGATTTTTAAATGTGCTTCTGTATTTGATTTGGTCAGGTAATTTACCTATTACAGTCATTTGCTTCCTCTCTGGGAGGGGCACTGGAGATTATGATCTCAAGAGAAAATGGCTCACTAAGAAGACTCCCAAAGAAAATGGGAAGTGAAACCCACCCCTACAGATGCAAAATTTTCAAATCAGAAACATAAGAAACGTGAAAAAGAAAGGCAACACATCTCCTCCAAAAGACCATGATTATTTTAACCACTTAATCCAAAGATACTGAAACAGTTGAAATGTCAAAGAATTTAAAATGTTATTTGTAAAAATGATCAATGACTTCAAAGAGGACACAAACAAACAAAAAGTAAGGAAATCAATACAGGACCTGAGTCAGAAAGGCACCCATACAGAAAACAAAATCAGCAAAATGGATGAGAAATTCAGCAAAGAAATTGAGATTCTGAAAAAAAAAAAAAAAAAAAAAAAAGGAAAGGAAAAGAAAGAAATGTTGGAAATGAAGAATTCAATAAGCTAAATAAAAAACACAGGGGAAAGCATCATCAGTAGACAAGGTGAAGCAGAAGATAGAATATCAGGGATGGAAGATAAAGTTGAGGAAATACTACATTCAAATATCAACAAAAAAATTTAAAAGAACACAAAGTGGAATTTTCAAGAACTTTGGGGCAAGATAGAGAGACCAAATCTAAGAATCCATAGGGTAGAAGGAGAAGCTGAAACAAAAACTACAGGCATAGAAAACTTACTCAGTGTAATTACACCAAAAAAAATTCCAAATCTGTGAAGAGAAATGGACATCTAACCACAAGAAGCATTTAAAATACCAAACAGAGATGACCAGAAAAGAACCTACTCATGGCATATAATAATAAAAATGCCAAGATTACAGAAAAAAAGAAACAATATTAAAAATTGCAAGAGAAAAACACCAACTCACTTACAAAGGAAAACCATCAGAACTGCATCAGAACTCTCAGTGCAAACCCTAAATTCTCGGAAAGACAAATATTGCATGACAATTTACATGTGGAGTCTGAAAGAAAAACTCGCAGACCTAGATAGTAGAATAGTGGTTATCAGAAGTGGGCATAGTACAAGCAGGAGGAAATGGAGAGCTTTTGGTCAAAGGGTATAAAGTTTCAGTTAGCCAAGAGAAATAAATTTTTAAGATCTGTTGCACAACAGGATGACTATGATTAATAGTAAAGTACTGTATATTTCAAAATAGCTAAGAGAGCAAATCTGAAATGCTTCACCACAAAAATTAGTAACTCAGGAATGGATATGTTAATTAATTGATTTAATTATTCTATATAATATTCATATATCAAAAAATCACATTACACTCCAGAAATGTGTGTAATTATGATTTGTCTGTTAAAAATAGTGTAATTTAAAAAACAAAAAGTGCATCTTCTCATTGCCAAATGAAGATAGTATTTCCAGCAGAGACAGATACCACACCAAATGCTGTTAGACAAGTTACACAGGAACTCAGGACACTGGGTTTAGCCATGTGGCAGTTCCTGATAACCCTGCCAATGGGGCCAAGGGGTAGAAACAGCTAAGTTAAGTGGCATAGATGTAGAAAAGGATGAGACAGAGAGAAGAAATCACAGACATCAAGTACAGGTAACTCTCTCAAGAGGTTTCATTGTAGCCATGCATGGTTGTGCACACTTCACATCCCAGTGACTTGGGAAGTGGAAGAAAGAGGAAAGCAACTTCAAGGTCTGAGGCAGCCTGGGTAACTTAGCAAGACCATAACTCTAAATACAAAGTAAAAAATGAGCTGTGGGTGTGGCTCAGTGGTTGAGTGCTTGCAAAAAGCATGCCTGAGGCCCCAATTCAACTCCCCAGTACTAAATGTGTGTATGAATATATATATATATATATATATATATATATATACACACACACACACACATATGGATACAGCAAAGTAAGGAGATAATGTGGAGTGAAGAAAGTTGGGTTTTTTGGTTTTTGGGTGGTCCTAGGATTTTTTAGAGATGGAGATAATATATCATGTAAGCATAGTGATCAGAATGATTCTGGAGCGAGAGAACCTATTGATGCAGAAGGGGAAATAGTTGCTAGGGAGGTGTCTTTGAACAGTAGGAAAGGGAGAAGATGAGGTCTCCAGTAGAGGAACCAACCTCAGAAGGCAACAGGAGATTTCCCAGAGCTCCACATGTAGAGGGGATAGGTAGGGAAGGCAGAGAAGGTATGTTCACGTGAGGGTGGGGATTGCTGAGCAATGGGAGCTTGCAGGAGTCTCTTTTCCTTTCTTCCATCTCTGAATTAATAGAAGCAATTTGTCCACTTAAAGGGAGGAGAGAGGAACAGTGTTGGAGATTTTTGGGGAGAAGTGAGAAAGATGTAACTAAGGGAATGCAAGAGGCAGCAGGCTAGGAAAGCAGCATCCCCGAGGCCACACTATGGTCGAGCAAGGCAGCCTGCTTCCTCTCCAGGCCAGCACCTAATGGAGTGGTGGATTTGCATTTAGGAGCCATGTCTATGTCCCACATGAAAAACAGTGCTTGGGTTCCTTCATCATCACAGCTTTCTTGTTAGTTGTGGAGAGAGGAGTTTAAGAAATTAAATACACATATGATGGTGTCCACTGACTTTCCTTTTATACTCAGCTATTTACTCACCTTTCCAAGGTTTATGGATCTAGACCCACGTTCAGTATTACTCTTAATATTAGGCTGTCCTTTTTCTCCATGTGTATAGTTGGATCTCTGTCAAAAATTGTTTTGAAATTTTTTTAGGTTTTATCCTGGACTCTCTAGTCTGTTCCATTAGTAGATGAGTCTATTTTTATCAGTAAAGTACTGTTATATTCCTACTATCTTTTAGTATAGTGTGAAATCAGGCAGTGTGATGCCTCCAGCTTTGTTCTTTTTGCTCATGATTGCCTGGGCCAAGTGGGGGATTTTATGGTTCTATACAAAATTTGGGATTTTTTTCTATTGATGATTATAGGAAATTGTAACATATTGTATATTTTAAAATGAACAAGAGAATAAATATCAGGTGCTCACACTAGAAAAATGTTAAGTATTTGAGATGTAGATATGTTAGTTAATTATTCCACATTGTATTCATAAATCATAACCTCACTTTGGATCCTATAAACATGTACAAATATAACTTTTAATTAAAAATTAAAATTACAAACAAGAAATAAGAATAAAATTTTTTAAATAAAAATAAAGATAGCAACAAAAAATATATACATATTATCTTGCTCTCTCAGCAGCCCAAGCACATAGATGAGTGGAAAGCAAGTGCATGAAAACTTACTAGTTCTACTGATGGTAGGACAGACTTAAGTACAATACATATATTAAAGGAAAAAAAGGAGGACTGGACTGTGGCTCAGGGCAGAGCACTTACTTGCCTAGCATGTGTGAGGCCCTGGGTTTTATCCACAGTATGAAAATAAATAAATAAATAAGGCCTTAAATTTCTAAGAGCTGGTAACATTTGCTCACTTGTTTCACAAAATTTCATAAGTCAGAACAGTTGCAAAACATTTGGTCTTTTGTCTCTTGCATTGCTTGATAATGTTTTACTTCATTTCCTTACCATTTATAAGGTAGGAATTTTTTTCAAGAGTTTTATATCTTGAAATCTAGACAGCAATGTCAAGACACCAAGCCAGTGCCCCACATGGAGGGGAGCCACCGGGCTTCCAGCAGTGGGTGATCTGTGGTTCTCACTCTGCATGGGGCACAGGGACATCTCCGGGGTTCAGGGAGAGGATATGGTCCTGAATATAAACCATCTGAACCAGAGAGCTCAGGATGCATGTCTTATTCCCCTTAGACTTGATGTACTCTAATGCTGTCATCAAAAAATGAAGGTTTAACTCCCCAGGCTTTGACTTAGGTACAAGGGTTACAAAGTAAGTAATTTATAGTCCCTCCTCCTCAGAAGATAAACCACAGCCTGGTGGAGAGAGAGAAGGAAATTAGTGATCTTAAAAAGGCTAGAACATCTTGCAGAAGTCGAGGTCTATACAGAGCCAATTGTGTGGCTTTAGGCAGGTCACAATCACTGAGCATACTCATTTACAAAATGAGGTGATAGTAGTAATAATAATAATAACATATGATACAGGAAAATGTGCTAATTAAACGAGATGTTTATCAGCTGTTGTCACAAGGGCTCTGCAGATAATCCACAAATGACAATTTTCTTGCCATGTTTCTGTTCTCATGTATTTGAACTCTTTGGTCATAATTTGGGGGTTAATATCTTTGGGTTAGACATGGAAAAAATTAAACTAACCAGAGCTCAATTATAAGTTAAAGGTAATGCCTTTGGAATTACTTGAAGATTTGGAATTAAGAGAAAATTTCCACAAAATAACTCACCTATACTCTTCACAAATGTCAAGGTCATAAAAGACAAAGGCTCAGGAACAAATTCAGGGGACAATTAAATGCAACTTGTGATTCCAGATTGGTCCCTGGATCTAATAACACCTTTTTTTTTTATTTGTTATAGAGGACTATAGTGGGAGTTGATAAAATTTTAATAAGGTCTGTTGATGTTAATAAAGATAGAGTATTATGTAAGAGAATATCCTTGTTTTTACGAAACATACATTGAAGCATTTAGGGCTAAAGGGCAACACATCTGCAATTTAACCTCGAATGATTAATATTTGTGTGTGTGTGTGTGTGTGTGTGTGTGAGAGAGAGAGAGAGAGAGAGAGAGTATGAGTATATGTATGTGCACAAACTTGCAGAGCAGAGAAAGAATGATAATTCAACTGTGTAAAATAACTTTCAGAGGTGTCAAATGTGTCAAAGGTGTCATGGGAATTCTTTGCATAATGTTTGCAATTTCCCTGTAACACTAAAATTATTTTAAAATTAAAAGTTTTAAGAAAAGTTTTCCTTATAAAAGGCAAGTAAATGACTTTTATGTCATAATATCAAGAAATCCTACAGAGGAAAAATATTCAAAATTAGCTGCCTGGCAGACTTTCTAATGAAAACACATTCAAATGACCCAAGCCAGAGCCCTGGCAAGGTTTGAAAACTCTGGAGGTCCCAATTAGTAATGATGAGACCTGCTCTGGTAAATTTTGACATGCTCTCATTAGTTCGGCGTCAGTTCTTTCTTTAAGGTACAGTTCAACAAGGGCACAATTTTTGTGATTTCTAAGATGCCCAGAAGGCTCTACATGGTTTGTCAGAACTTTCTGTTTGAAAGCAAAGAAAAAGCTTAATTGTAGTAGGAAAGGAGCAATGATCCACACACATCTGATCCTACATCCAAATAGCTCATCTGGGATGATGTGTTCCAGAAAATGTCATACTGTGATTATTTTATCACTTCTTGGCCAGTAAATCAGGATCTACAATGCTTAACCATATGGTTTAATTGTACCACCTCAGTATCAGATTGACTTGTGGCCCCCCTCAACTTTATGTGCACATTCAATTATTTATTTTGGGGACAGGATCACTTAGAATATGGAAAATGAGCCAGGCACTGTGGTGCATACCTGTAATACCAGTGACTCCAGAGGTGGGGGCAGGAGACCAGAGTTTGACACCAGAGGCAACCTGCAAAATTTAGTGAAACCCTGAATAGGGGGTGAGGATGTATCTCTGTGACAGAGCACTTACCTAGTATGTGTATGGCCCTACGTCCAACCTCCAAGTATTGCTTAAAAAGAAAAAAAGACTAAGAGCCAGGCATGGTGGCACACACCTGTAATCCCAGTGGCTCGAGAGGCAGAGGCAGGAGGATTGCAAGTTCGAGACCAGAGGTAGTCTGTGTAACTTAACAAGACCCTGTCCCCCAAAAAAGTAAAAAAAAAAAAAAAAAAAAAAAAAAAAAAAAAAAAAAAAAAAAAAAAAAAAAAAAAAAAAAAAAAAAAAAAAAAAAAAAAAAAAAAAAAAAAAAAAA
>VMDO01026312.1:16299-27002 GCA_007922755.1 Pedetes capensis | reverse complement strand
GTAAAAGATAGAGAAGACTTGGATGGGAAACTTAGATAGGAAGGGGGGAGGGGGGAAACATAGAGGAGGGTAAGGGGTAACCTATATGAATAATGCTTATCAAATTGCATATATGAAAATTGTCACAACGAAAAGCATGTCAAAATGAATCACATTATGATGTACATTAAAAATTTCTAATAAAAAAAAAAAAAAGAAATAATGGCAGAAAAGTTCCTAAATTGGATAAAAGACATTAATCTGCACATTCGATACTCTCAAAAAGAGAATTGCAATAGGTTAAATACAAACAGATTTGCAATAAGACATTAAAATTGAACTGTGAAAAGCCAAACACAAGGAGAGAACTGTGAAAGAAACAGAGAGAAGTGATTCCGCATCTATAAGGGACCTTTAGTTAGATTAACTACTAATTTCTCATTAGCAACCATGGAGGCCAGAAGACAATAGGATGATGTATTTAAAATGCTGAAAAATGTCCTATAGATTAAGAATTCTATATCTGGTAAAATTGTCCTTCAAAAATTAGGGAGAAAATAAAACATTCCCAGATAAACAAAAGCTGGATTAGTTTGTTATTAGTGAACCTATCCAAGAGAAATGCTAAAGGGACTAGATTGAAATGAAAGGACACTAGACAGTTACTTGAATGCCTATGAAAAAATAACAATCTTCAGTAAAGGTAACCATATCAGCAAGTATGAAAGCTGGTGTTATTGTATTTTTGTTTTATAATTCCATATTTTATTGTTGTTGTTGTTAGGTGCCATCGAGTCGGTATCTGACTCATAGCAACTCTCAGAGGGTTTTCAATGGCTGACTGTTTTGGGGATTGCCTAGGGAGTGGATTACCACATCCTTCTCCCATATTTGTGCTGCTGGGAATCGAACCCGGGACCTCAGAGACTGCAGCACAGTGCTCTACCAACTGAGCTAAATCCCAGCCCTATTTTATTCTTACATGATTAAAATGATAAATGCACAAAAGTAATTATATATCTATGTTATAGATTATACATAGATAAAAATGTAATTTGTGACTTCAACAACATAACAGGGGGAGAGGGAGCTAGAAAAGAGCAGAGTTTTTGCATATTTTTAAAATTAAGCTGTTAATTCATACTTGTTGTTAGGTGCCATCCAGTTGGTGTCCAACTCATAGCGACCCTGTCTACAACAGGTGAAACACTGTTGTCAGTGCTTCCTTGCTGCTCATAGGGTTTTCAATGGTGGATTGATTTTTGGGAGTGGGTTGCCAGGTCCTTCTCCCAAGTCTACAGCACCTGATGTTCCCAGGTGGTCTCCCATCCAAGTACTAACCAGGCCCGACCCTGCTCAGCTTCTGAGATCTGATGCCACAGGGCTACAGCTGTAGGCCTAATTCAAACTAGACTGTCATAAATTCAGTGTTTCATGTAATCTCCATGACTGCATATCATGTAATGAAAAATCTACAGCTAATGTTATACTCAAGGATGAAAGTCTGAAAGGTTTTCCTCATATCAGAAATAAGAACAAGATATCCACTTTCAACACTGCTATTCAACCATGTACTAGAGGTGCTATCCAGAGAAATTAGACAAGCAAAAGCAATAAAAATCACCCAAATTGGAGAGAAGTAAAACTGTGTTTATTTGAAGATGACAAGATTCTATATGCTGAAATACCAAGGAATCTATGAGAAATCTACCAGGAATTAATAAAAGAATCTGGCAATTTTTCCAGGTATAAGATCAACACATAAAAAGCAGCTGTGTTCCTTTTTTATCAGCAATGAACAATTCAATAAGGAAATTAAGAAAAGAATGCCATTTTCAATAGCATCTCCAAAAAGTAAAAGAAGAAATTTCTATGAATAAATTTAACTAAGAAATAAAAAGCCTTATACATTGAAAGCTACAAAAATTTTTTGAGAGAAATTTTTAAAAATTTGAATGCATTGGAAAACATGCTGGTGCTCATGAATTAAATTTAACACTGGTAAAATGTCAGTGTAGTATGATACTTGCAGAAGAAAAAGGATATAGGCCAATGGAATAAAATTCCATTGTCCAAAAATGAATGTATACATCTATGGCTAACTGATTTTCAACATGAGTTTCAAGACCATTCAGTGGAAGAAAGTCTTTTCACCAAATGATACTGGGACAACTGGATTTCCACATGCAAAAGAATGAAGCTGGACCTCTACACCATGTCACATATAAAAAATAACACAAAAATAAGTCAATGACCTAAGAAGAAGAATGAAAGAACATAAAATTCTTAGAATACAACATAGGATAAATAGACATAACCTTGGATCTGGCAATGAATTCTTAAACTTGACATGAAAAGATAAGCAATAAAAGAAAATGTACATAAATTAGAATTAAACAAAATTAAAATCCCTCATACCAATATTGGATTAGAAGGAGGAGGAGGAATAGGAATGATGAAAAAGAGTAGGAGGAGGAGGGGAGGAAGAACAGGAGGAGGAGGAGGAGGAAGAACAAGAAGGGGAGGAGGTGGTGGTAAAGAAGGAAGAAAAGGAATGGAAGAGGAGTAGGAGGAAAGAAAGAGAAAACTAAATCAAGAAAACTATAGACCAATTTCCTTGTTGAACATAGATGCAAAAATCTTCAATAAAATACTTGCAAACTAAATTCAACAACATATTTAAAAGATCATAAACCACAATCAAGTTGGTTTCATTCCAGGGATGCAAAGATGGTCCAACATACACAAATCATAAAACATAATACAGCACATAAATAGAATCAAAGACAATAACATGATAATCTCAATAGATGCAGAAAAAGCCATTGACAAAATTCAACATCCATTCATGATAAAAAGCCCTGAATAAACTAGGAATAGAAGGATCATACCTTGACATTTGTTGTTGTTTGGTGCCATTGAGTTGGGTCCAACTCATAGTGACCCTAGATAGAACAGAATGAAACACTCCCTGACACTGTGCAATGCCTGGCACTATATCAGTGCTTCTCTGCCACTAATAGGGTTTTCAATGGCTGATTGTTTTTGGAGTGGGCTTCCAGGTCCTTCTCCCATTTTTGCAGTACTTGGGATCAAATCTAAGGCCTCAGAGAGCACAGAGCAGCACTGTGCCAAGTGAGCTAAACCCATGCTCCACCTTCACATAATAAAGAAAATATATGACAAATATAGCCAATATACTGAGTGGAGAAAAACTGAAAGCATTTGTTTGATAATCAGGAAGAAGACAGAGGTGTCCACCCTCTTTACTCTTATTCAAATAGTGCTTAAATTCTTAGCCAGAGCAATAAGGCAAAAATAAAAAAGAAAGAAAAAAATAAAAGGGATTCAAATGGAAAGGTAGAACCTAAATTATCCCTATTTGAAGACAAGATGATACTATACTTAAAAAACCCTAAAGACTCCTCTAGAAAACTCTTCAATCTGTTGTTGTTAGGGGCCATCAAATTGGTATCTGACTCATAGTGACCATAAGTACAAGTGAAATATTGTCAGTGCTTCTCTGTTATTCATAGGGTTTTCAGTGGTGGATTGATTTTGGGGAGTGGGTTGCTGGGTCCACCCCCCAAGCCTACAGCATCTGATGTTCCCAGATGGTCTCCCATCCAAGTACTAACCAGGCCCGACCCCACTTAGCTTCTGAGATCGAACACCACAGTACTATAGCTACAGGCTTCTTCAATCATTAGGTAAAGCAAAAGGATATGAAATCAGCATATAAAAGTCTATAGCTCTTCTATAAACCAATAACAAAATGTTGAGAAGGAAATCAGAAAAACAAAGCCTGGCATTGTGGCTCCCCCTGTAATCCAAGAGACTCAGAAGGCAAAGGCAGGAGATCTGCAGATTCAAGGCCAGAGGCAGTCTGTGTAATTTAGTGAGGCACTGTCTTTAAATTATATATAAATTATATATATATTATATATAATATATTATATATAAATTATTATATATAAATTATATATATATTATATATATACATATATATATAAGTATACATATATATATGGCTAGAGGTGCAGCCCAGTGATAGAGCACTTGCAAAGTATATACATGGCCCTGGGTTCAACCTCCAAAGTACCAAAGAAAAAAGGAAGGAAGGAAGGAAGGAAGGAAGGAAGGAGGGAAGGAAGGAAATCAGTCAAGAAAACAATCCCATTCACAAAAGCCTCAAAAAATAATAAAATACCTAAGAGTAAATGTAACCAAGGAGGAGGAGAATGAGAGACATGGGAGGGTAATGGGGAGGGGTGAATATGAGCAATGTACAATGATATGTATATATGGAGATGTCATAATGCAACACATTAATTTGTACACTAAAAAAATCACTAATAAAAAACACCCCCACGAGTCTGCCAGTTTGCCACACTGTGAGGTCTTACATGTTGTGATGAGGCTGAAAGTTATGCTACTGGTACCTGAGATATCAGCAGGGTCACCCATGGTGGACAGGTTCCAGCTGAGCTACCAGACTAAGACAGACTAAGGAGGAGGACCACTCCTGAAACAACTAACCATTGAAAACCCTATGAAAAGCAAAGAAACACTGTCTGATATAATGCCAGAAAATAAGCCCCCCCAGGTTGGAAGTCACTCAAAAGACTACTGGGGAAGAATTGCCTCCTCAAAGTCTCCCTTGATGATGGAAATGACGTAAAGCCCCAAAGACCTCCGTTTGCTGATGTGGCACCACTCAAAATGAGGAGAAACAACTATAAACATCCATTAATAATTGGAACATGGAATGTGTGTAGTATAAATCTAGAAAAATTAGAAATTGTTAAAAGAGAAATGGAGCTCAAAAACAGTGACATTCGGATGGTGGACAGATAGTACATGCCTTCTGAGCTGGAGTTAAAAGAAACCTTAATCAATAGTTTAGAATACACATTGCTTAGGTAGACAGAATAATGAATTAAATTAAAGACAGTGGAAAGAACTAGGGGAGCAATGAGATTGCAAATCAAAGCTCAGAAGATCTACACAAAAAGCAGCAGCTGAGTCGTCATTTCCCAGATCTCAAAATGCCAAAACTCAGAGAAGAATCCATGCACACATACACAGGTGACTACATCCTACATGTAGTACAACCTTGACATCACACTAACATCCTGCTGACGGGACAGACAGCACCCTCAACAGAGAAGAACTGGTGAGTTAACCTGAAACATCAGCTGCAGCGGCCGTCTCTATGCAGCACCGCTGGTACTGGTGGCAAGTCTACACTGGTCCAAAAGCCTCATGCAGGAATGCAGGCCTCAGATCCATCAGAGGTGAAACATTATCATCCCATCCATTCTGAGGTGGGTGCGGGGAGTGAATGCAGTAGGGGCTGAGGAATGTGCGCCGGTGGAGTGTTCCTAGAGTCTAGCTGTGGTACACCTCCCTCCCTCCTGTTGTGGTGGGGCAGTTACATAGCATGACTTTCACACAGACACATGGGCACACAGGCACTCGGACCCCAGATCCACCAGGGGTGATTCAATATTGTCTCACTGCACCATGGAATTGGCTAGGGTCTGCAGAAGTGACTGAGTCCCATGTGGACAGAGCGAGACAATGGTCCTACAGGGAGCATAGTGATGCACTTCGTTCCAGGGCAGCTTTGTGCGCAACTGCCACATGGCCAGACAGGTTGCAGATTCACTCAGGGTGATTGGATATCATCCTGTCCACTACAGGGCGGGAGTGGGGAGACCACAATGGGATTCAGAACATGCAAGTGGATAGAGAGTCTGGCAATAAGACCTAACTTCTGCCGCCATATGCTCCCACAATAGGCATTGGGGTGGTGATCTCTTCGTTGGGATCACAGTGCCCGAACTCTGTGGGGCAGGAAAAATTCCTGGAAGGTCACTACAGGTTGCGCAGCCTCTCTGACAATATAACAGGGACCAAATATTTCACAGGGCAATCTCTGAAAGCACCCAGTGGCCTGCTTCAGCCCAAGAGACTGCATGGATACCTGCCATATCCACTCGGCATAGAGAAGCTGTGCAGAAGCCCTGCCCCCTAAGTCAGCCTGCTTCTAACAAGAGAACTGACAGGCAAAAGCCCTTTTCCTGCAGCAAGGTCACTCACCTGAAGGAAGAGAGACCGGGCCTCCTCAGAAGACTTAAGACTGCTGCGGATAATAGGAAAACTACAGTACTCTGAGCTCTCCAGTGTACACTACTCCCTTATTCACTTCATTGTTCAGCTATCTCTTGTGAGAGTTGTTGCTGTTAGGTGCTGTCAAGTCCAACTCATAGCGACCCTATGTACAGCAGATCAAAACACTTCTCAATTCTATGCCAGACACATGATCTTATTTATATTTAAGCCCATTGTTGCAGACACTATGTCAATCCACCTGGTGGAGGAGTTTCCTGTATTCATTTTCCTGCCACTCTCCCAAAAGGCACTGATCACTCCTGACTACATGTCCAAAATATGTGAGACACAGTCTGGCATTCTTGCTTCCAAGGAGCACTCTGATTGCACTTCTTCTAGGATAGATCTGTTGGTTCTTTTGGCAGTCCACTTGTAAGGGTATACAGGTGTTTTTCTTGTGTATGTATGATTTTTTTTCTTTTTGAGGGGCATGCATGCACATGCACATGAGTGTTTATGTATGTATGTGCCTGCATGTTTTTTTCTTCTATATATTTGTTTTTGTTTTAGTTAATTATTTTATTTTTAAATTTAAATTTAAATTTCTATTAGTCTCTGTCTCTCCTATTTCTCCCTCTTCTTTCCCCATATCCTGCCCCTCCTCATCCCCCAGTAGAGAAACAGAATCTGCTGCCTCCCTAGCCCCCAGACCCATTGGAATAGTGAATTGGAGAATCCAAAACTGAGGAGTGGAGAGTCTAGCACGCGGATCAGAGTGTCACGAGCAGATGGTCCACTGAATTAGGAGATCTAATTAAAAACTAAGCCCATTTTGAGGCCAGTAGGGCTGGTGAACCAAAGTAAGAGCCCCACAGACTAGACAACTGAGGAATCACGGTATACCCAGTAGACAAATCAGTGACTGGGATCTCAGGGAACAGAGGGAATCTGAATGGGACAGAACTTAATTCAGAGTCTGTTCCAGATCCTTGTCTAGGGTTCTGAAGCTGTAAAATATGGGGCTGAGGAGCGAAAATAAAGTGCCTGAGATTCATCACCACACAAAGGAATAACCACACAAAGGAATAACAGAGGGAGAAGTTCTGCACATTTGGGGAGCATATAATGGGGAAGCAAAGTCATAAGCCTACAAGAAATGCAAAGGGGCAGGCAGGATGTGAAGACTCCACCAACCAAATCCTCCCAAAAAATACCTCCAACAAAACTATACTCCTAGAGATCTGTGCCTGCAGCTGTAGCCCTGTGGCATCCGATCCCACCAGATCTCGGAAGCTAAGCAGGGTCGGGCCTGGTTAGTACCTAGATGGGAGACCACCTGGGAACACCAGAAGCTGTAGGCTTGGTAGAAGACCTGGCAACGCCCTCCCAAAAATCAATCTGCCATTGAAAATCCTATGAACAACAGAGAAGCACTGACAATAGTGTTTCCTCTGTTGTACAGAGGAAACCATATCGGATACCGACTATGTATCGCTATGTATTGGATACCGACTCGATGGCACCTAACAACAACAACAAAGAGATCTGTGAACTGGAATTCAGAGTCTTGGTTATTAATATGCTAAGAGAAATCAAAACTAATACACCAGCACCCTCAAAATCCTTGAAAAGAAGGTATCTCATCTGGAGTCCATTCTCTCCTCCCAGCTGGAAATGATTAGGAAAAAATCAAGTGACAATCCTTGACATGCAAACCAAGCTAAATGAATTGAACTCTGCAAAAGAATCCTTTTCATCGAGACTGGATGCAGCTGAGCTATGAATTTCAGACTCTGGGAACTCAAATCAAGAAATTAAATATGTATAGTCAGAGATAGAAACAATGATGAAGGAATTTTAAAAAGATTTCCAAGCAACCTCAGACAGAATGAAAAAATGAAACTTAAGAATTCAGGATGTCCTGGAAGGAGAGGAAAGGTCCACCAGAGGACTAGGAAATCTAGTTTATGATATCCTCAAGGAAAATTTTCCAGAGATAATCCAGGATCTGCATACCTACACAACTGAAACATTCAGGACCCCATCCAGAGTAGACCAAAATAGGTCATAACCAAGACAAATTATAGCTCGAGTACTTTCATTAGAAACCATAGAAGATATTCTGAAAGCAGCAAGGGAAAAAATCCCAGATAGCTTTTAAAGGAAACCCCATTAAAGTTACTGCAGACTTCTCCATATCAACATTGAAAGCTAGAAAGGCTTGGACACAGGTAATTCACATCCTAAAAAAGAACAACTTCCAACCCAGAATACAATATCCAGCAAAATTATATTTGAAAACAGATGAGGAGTATAAGACATTCCATGATATTGACACATTCAAATGATTTGCAGCCACCAACTCAGCACTACAGAGGATTGTAAATCAATTACCACATTCAGGTGAGATAAGACAACCCTATATAGATAATCAAAGACTTGAATAGCTGAGATGAGTGCAAACCAAGAAAAGAACAAAGCAACCATGATTCATAAACCAGTAACATGTAATGCTTGGATGAATAATAATAGATACTACTCAATAATCACTATTAATGTAAATGGTCTTCACTCACCAATTAAGAGAGAGAGACTGGATAATTGGATGAAAAAACATAAACCCTCAATATGTAGTATTCAAGAAACTCATCTAACTCAGAAAGCCTGCAATACAATGAGAATTAAGGGCTGGAAAACAATATACCTGGCAGGGGAGAAGTAAAAAATAAAGCAGGGATTGCAATTCTGGTATCAGATAGATTACTTTCAATCCAAAACTAATTAGAAGAGATAAAGAAGGACACTACATATAACTAAAAGAAACAATCAGGAACCAATAATGCTTCTAAATATATATGCTTCAAATACTGGGGCACCTAGCTTTATAAGAAAAACTACATGGGATATAAAGAACTTTATTGGACCAGCAACAATAATAATGGGAGACTTCAATAACCCACTGTCACCAAGAGACAGATCATCAAAACAGAAAATCAACCAAGAAACGACCAATCTACTCTCCACCCTAAACCAATTGATCTCACAGATATATACAGAATATTCCATCTACATCATGAGGAATACACATTCTTCTCAACTCAACACAGAACATTTTCCATGATAGATCATATGCTAGTCCATAAGAATTACCTCAACAAATACAAAAAAAGTAGAAATTATCCCCTGTTCCTTATCTGACCACAACAGAATAAAATTGGAACTCAATAACAAGAATAATTCCAGAAATCTTACAAACTCATGGAGACTAAATAATACATTGCTGAATGACCAATGGATTGTTGATAAAATCAAAA
Organism: Pedetes capensis; assembly: GCA_007922755.1. Taxonomy (NCBI): domain Eukaryota; kingdom Metazoa; phylum Chordata; class Mammalia; order Rodentia; family Pedetidae; genus Pedetes; species Pedetes capensis. The sequence continues at coordinate 17,592 of VMDO01026312.1, read as the reverse complement.
TGGAATTCAAAAATTTTTGCAATGAAATGATGATGAAAACACATCCTAGCAAAACATATGGGATATGGCAAAGGCAGTTTTAAGAGGTAAACGTATAGAATTAAGTGCCTTCATCAATAAGGTAGAGAAAAGCCAAACAAACCAAATAAATGACCCAATGACACACATTAAGATGCTAGAAAATCAACAACAAATCAATACTAAAAGGAGCATCCAGAAAGATGTTACAAAGATATAGGCAGAAGTATCTAAATTAGAATCTAAAAAGATAATTCAAAAAATCAATAAGTCTAAGAGCTGGTTTTTTGAAAAGATTATTGAAGTAGACACTCCTCCGGCCAAGCTCATGAAAAAGAAAAAGGAAAAAGCTAATATAGTGAAAATTAGGAAGGAAAATGGAACCATAACCACTGACTACAATGAAATACAGAAAAATGTCAGGGATTATTAAGAGAGATCATATTCCCCAACATGAAAATATAGAAAAAGTGGATAAATTTATTAACACATATGACTTATCAAAATTAACCCCAGAAGACATAACTGACCTAAGCAAGCCCATTTGTTGTTGTTGTTAGGTGCCATCAAGTAGGTATCTGACTCATAGCGACCCTCTGTACAACAGGGGAAAAACTATTGTCAGTGCTTCTCTGCTGTAGGGAAAAATTGGGAGGAAATTGGCAAAAACCCCCAAACTGGGAAAATGGTGTTTGAATATCTGGTTTGTAAGTTAGAAATCTAGAGAAAATGAAAGTAACTTGGTTGCAAGTTTGTACAAAACCCTTCCTGATTGGACAACTGGACTGAAAGCTAATTGGCTCAGGCCATTCCATGGGCGAGCTACATAAAGAGCTGCGCTGCGGCAGCTCAACCCTTTTTCTGGCACGGCCTTTTTGGCATCCCTTTCTGCACCTTCTCACCTGTTCCTGCCCGGACCACCGATGAGGAAACTACTCTCCCACTGCTCTCCCCTGACCTTTGATGAGGAAAAAATGCTCTCCCGTAGCAATCATCAACAAGGAAAAGAACCTGCTCTCCGTCTGATCACCGAGGAAGCAACAGCTGTCTCCTCCTGACCACTGAGATGACCAACACAGGTGTTTGCCCCTGGAAGGCAAAAGCGCCTGAGGCTTTTCCTTTCTCCCATCTCCTCCGGGGTCCCGAGGGCCGCAGGAGTCTGTGCCCCTCACCTGAGGGTCCTGAGTGAATTGTGTTTAGTATCTGTGTGCAGCGGCACAGCCCGTCCGAACCTCCAGGCCGGACCGGGAGGCGCGTGCCCCACATCTGCTGTTC